>LBNU01026246.1:69598-80942 GCA_014162995.1 Artemisia annua | reverse complement strand
TTTTCGGAACCAAAGAAAGGATCAATGAAATCAAGTAACTCGACGTTGATTTGATATTCATCTGCCAGAACCGGTGGAATGACGATGGCCTTCTCAAGACGTACAGGAATTCTGAGCAACTCCTCTATAGAACGTGTACCTGCCATGATATGAAGAATAGGAGAATATATATATATATATATATATATATATATATATATATATATATATATATATATATATATATTTTTTTTTTTGATTTTTATGTTTTGAAAATTGGAAATCAAAAGTGAAAACAAATTTGAAGAGAAAATCTTTTTGTGTTTATATATTTTGAAAATATTTACAAAAGCTTAAACTTCTCGAAAGAAGGGTTTCCAAAACACATTACTCAAACGATCGAATAACTCAATCTTATCAACCGCTCCCCGGCAGCGGCGCCAAAAACTTGATGTAGCGTTTCTAAGCTAGTGAAAGCAAGAACCACTAGGAATCGTTGTACCAACGAGGGTTGAATATGGATCTCGTCACTCAAGACCGTGAGCTATGTGTAGTGAATAAAGTTTAAAAAGAAGGTTTTGGTTTGTCTATACTACAACGACAAATTAAAGTAAAGGAAAGCGGTAAAACGACATGAAATAAGTAAACGAGTAAAGAGACATGTAATAAAGAGAAACTCGCTATTTAAAAAAAAAAAAACTCGCTACTAAACCCTAAAATTAACGTGACACAAATTTCATAAAAAAATAAATAAGACTTATAAAAATTTGGCAAACAAAACGTAAAGACACTAAAATAAGCTCAAAAATAAACAAATAAGCCACGGCTTCTTTTAAAAGCCTTAACCCATAAGCTTTTTTATGCGACTCAAAAACTAAACCATGCAAAGGTGGTAAATAAAATTTATAAAAACTTGTAAAGATTAAGAAAGAACTTGTAAAGATTAAAGCAATAAAGATTAAAGACAATAAGTAAATCAAGACATGAGAATTAAATTTTGCATTAATAAAAGTTACCTTAAGACATGAAAATAAGCTAAGCTACACCTACTCCTAATCCTAGTCTAATGCTAAAACTAACCAACCTTCTAAATGAGGTGGTGATGTAAATTTATAGGCCAAGGCTTAGAAAGTTTAGGCAATATTGCATCTTAAGCCCTTGAACCTTTACAATTCATGAAAAGAACACTAAAACTTTGTTACAACTATTAAACGTTCTTAAATATAAAACGTAACACTCGGTAACTTGAGGATTTAAGTTGACTCGTATCCCAAAGGTCTTCAAAGATGTAAAAACGTTCACTAGCTCAATTTTGGAAAGCTTCTCATCATGAATATCTTTCAACTTTGATTAAGCGTTTCTTCAATCTTTTTGGAGCTTTTAAGAAATAACTTTGTCGACTTGGGCTTTCCTTGAGTAGATTTCATCATTGACTCGGCGTTGTGACACTTTTCCACATCTTGTGCTCGATTTAGGCTTTTTGGTTGACTTTTGTGCTATTTATGCAATATCCGTCCCTGCACGATCACAAACACAAAAACAAGATATCTTTGGCGTTTCACGTTAGTTTTTGGTCTTAAACACACTTAAACTAAGGTCAAAAGTATGTTTAAAATAGCACATACCACACTCACTACCTGTCATAGCAAATAGATTACCATAGGCTTGGGAGAGGATCAATTACTCCTCCACTAGGCGTAAGCACCTAAGATAAACTATCAAAGAGGGCTTTCCAAAAGGTTGTAACGTAAGGTGTAGGGATATGATAACACGGTTTGGTTGGAATAAGGGGTATTTAGTGGTGGCAAGTTAATTATCATGATCAAATACATGCACTCTACATCGTTGCTTAAGTCAAGACTCGACTCAATCTTAGTCTAAAAATGAAAATAAAAGGAAACGGGATGGTAGTCCGTATGTTTTTCTTCTTTCTTTTTTCATATATATATTTTTTTGTATATTTTTTTCATACACTCTTGCCCTACCATCCAAAATAATACATCATAGGGGATTTGCATTCCCCTTACACTTGAATCTTTACATAACTTTACAATCACTATTCTAATGACTCGAATTAAGATAATCGAAAAACTTGGAGTACTTTTAAAATGTTTAGCACGTATGGGGGTAATAATGTTGTTCTTCCCCATTACTTCATTACACTAGTACTTACCCATGAGTCCCAATCGTCCCAAAACAATATGTACAAGGATATGACTCGACTTAGCAACCATGTAATTGACCGGATAATTAACAAAGGGTTTAACAAATGTTTTCACAATAATGCACCAAAGGTGGGTGCATACAAGGTAGGCTAAGGCGATTTGGTTGCACATTTGGGGTGGATTGTAAACAAATTCTTCCTTTAAGTATGATGCTTAAAGTTAGAAACGAAAGGGATAGGCTCTGAGGGGTGTACTAGGGGTATCGTGTACCAAAGATGGGTACATCGCAAAGGTGTGGGAGAATTACTTGACCAATGTAGCCAATGTAATTATAATACAGGTTTAAAACAAGGGTTATCCTAATGCCTCTTATCATGTAGTTAATCCTAATCTACACGAATGTAGTCTCACTTGTGGACTCGGAATGGTCACTAACGCAAGTTCTAGAATCTAAGTATTACCGGTACACACATGGGCACTAAAGTTGAGTGCTTCTCTTCCTACCAATTCTAGGGGCGAACCTCACATATTTGGGGTGGAAAATTTTTTAGTGGTACAGTTTTTTGTGCTAGTCATACAATTTCATAGCAATGAGACGCTCATTAAGATCAAGGTTTCACTTCTAAATGTTGTAAAAAATTTTAAATTGGCGCTAAAATTGCCCTAACAAATATTTCTCTTGGTTTTATTACAAATTTACTATCAAACAAAGCAAAACATCAAGCATAGGTATATTCTCAATGGTGCTTTCATTTACCCCCCCTTACACTTAAACCGAACATTGTCCCCAATGTTCAAATAAAAGACGTAAAAGTAAATAAGATGAAAGAATGAAATCAAATACTCCCCTGAATCGTTTGTTGTGGATAATGATGTAACACAGTTAGATCTTCTTCCAAGATAGACGAACGTTCAAAGCTTCCCTTCCGAAATAATTAACGTCTTCTTATCCAAAATAACCTGTTAACCTGAAAAAGATAAAAGCCAACCTCGCGTAAAATCGGCGGTAAAATCTACATAATATGATATAATGCTTGTGGAATGAATATTTTTGCAGAATTCCTGGAGATTATAAGTTAAAGAATCGACAAAACTTTTTAGTTTTTCGGAAAAATACAAAACTTTCAAAAATTGCAGAAAATTATAACCTGACGCCGTCAGGTGTTAGGCCTGACGCCGTCAGAAAGTTCTGACAGAATTCTCATGTTAAGCTTCTGGGAAAAATTCTGGAAAATCTAAATCTTACTTCATTATGACTCGATACAAGCATTTGACGCAAACAAGTACTAGTATGTAGGTTAATTTCATTGTTATGATTCATGTTCATTCGTTCTGATTTGGATTTCCCTTACACTTAGCTTTTGCAAAATACCTTTATATATAGTTAAGACGAAGTTAAAAACAAAATAAAGCATTTTCACAATTTAGTTTGAAGCATGAATCAATAATCAAGAAATATAACTTACATACGGAAACAAATAAAATCAAATAAACACACAAAAACAAATAAAACATGGGTTGCCTCCCAAGAAGCGCTTGTTTTTAATTAGACATTTTCTTGTTTTTAATTTTTTATGCATAATAAAAATCTGGACTATATGTTTAAATAAAATTATGAGATATTCTGAAAACTATAAAAAATTTGAAACTAAAAACACGGGAAGTACGCCGCACTTGTTCTCAAGTACGTCGGTCTTTCCTGGGAAATTTCGAAACAATATCAAGATTAAAAAGGAAGTACGCTGCACTTGTTTTCAAGTACGTCGCACTTTTATGACAAAAAGTTCATAGAAGACTTTTATCTTGTTCATTATGATTAAACCAATCCATCTTTTGATTTCTGAACGTTTACAGATGTTATTGGAGTGCAAAATATCATTTAGTTTTGTTTGTACTAACATACTAATGGTTTACTTGATGTTATGTTGTCAAATGTTAGAAATGGACCCAAACTCGAGTATTGGACGTATGTGTCTTGATAAGGGAAATTCTCTTGCTGAGAATGACCAAGTGGAAAGTGAAGGTAATTGGGATGGAGATAGCACTTGGGACACAACAAACAGTGAAAAACAAAAGGAGGTGAAGGCATACACTTTCTTTAGAATGGAAAAGGAAGATGGCACTTGGGATAGGTACATGACACCTTGCTATGTGGAAGGTGTGAATGCTTTTGATGGGTGACTGATTTGGATTGTGATAAAAACTTTGTTTCTCAAGAGGTGGTGATTGAAAAAAATGGGGACAAAAAGATTGATAAAAAGTTGGTGGTGAATTAAGAGGGAGAAATATATTTGGTTGAATTTTATGTGAATCCGGAAGAGGATGATGTTGAACCTACTGTGATACTTGGTAGGGATTTTCTTAGGCAAGCCAAAGCCATTGTGAACCTATAACTTGGCTTAATAACCCTTTGGCCTGAACCACCTATGTATGATTTGGAGGATGAAGAGCTAGATGCTTTGCTAGCTAATTTCTCAGTTGAAGAACTTCCACCACTCTCATCAAATTCCAAGGAGTTCCCAAACTATGTATGCAACATGGGAAAAAGCTCTAGAAACAAAAACAAACCTCAAAAAACCTAAAAAATGACCTATGATGATGAAGGTCCATCACTAACCGTAAACCATGCAAAAACACAAGAAGAGTTGACTAGGGAAGAGTTTTAGAAAGATGTGCTAGAAAGAGTGATAATACTCAATGAAAAAAGACCCATTATCGAAACTTTGAAAAACTTAGACAAACACAAAATGATGCTTGATAATATGCTAATTGATATGCTTAAACTTGATGGTGAGGTAACTAATGAGGAAGAACATGATTTGGCTAGAGAAGTGGTNACCATGCAAAAACACAAGAAGAGTTGACTAGGGAAGAGTTTTAGAAAGATGTGCTAGAAAGAGTGATAATACTCAATGAAAAAAGACCCATTATCGAAACTTTGAAAAACTTAGACAAACACAAAATGATGCTTGATAATATGCTAATTGATATGCTTAAACTTGATGGTGAGGTAACTAATGAGGAAGAACATGATTTGGCTAGAGAAGTGGTTAAGAAGCATAAGGTTGTGAAAGAAGGAGAAGATCCGGGTTGTTTCATTCTACCTATTCGTTTGGAAGGAAAGCTTACTTACAATGCATTAGTAGACACCGGATCAAACATAAACATGATGCCATACCGTATCTATGCACTAGAAAGAGGAAAAGCAAGTCCTAAGATCGACAAGGTTAAGTTACTAGACCACTCTAATGCGGAAACCATGGGACGTTTGCTCAATGTCCTTTGCCAAATTGCTACAAACACCATTCTTGCCAATTTCTTACTTTTTGATGTGCCCATTGATAGAGATGTACCATTGGTTATCGGGAGAAGTTTCATGTATACTCTTGGAACTATAATGGACATGAGACATAATAGGATAAGTGTGTTTGGAGGGCATTACAAGATTGTGCCCATGAAAAAGAAGGAGGAAGAAAGTGATAGTGATGAGGAGGATGATGAGTATTCTCCAAGAAGAGATGAGAATGGGAATCCATTTTATGGACCTGTTTATCCAAGTTATATGGAATGTGAAGATACTTTGGATCGTGCTCTTGGTGAGCAAGACTATTTGAACCAATTTCGTGATGTATGTGTTTGGAAAAAGTTGGTAGGATTTCTTGGAGCACTACCCGTTTCTTTAACCAACAATGACTGAACACCTAGCTATTCGGGGGGAAATGTAAAAGTTAAAGGAGATAGGAAGTGGCACGTTAACGCTAAAATTGTGGACCCATTTAGGAATACCTTTGAAAGAGGTTATGAGACAAAGAAAACTGGAAGGAAAGTTTCAGGGGAGTACAAGCTGAGTGATGTCATGTCACCCGGTTATTTCAGAGATTGAAAAACATGGATGACGGATAGGAGTAGCAACATACGCTCCTAAGTTTGTTTTACTTGTTTTATTTTTCTTTTCTATGTTATTTTTCATCATTTGAATAAAACGTACCAAAACATTGTGTAGAACCGTAGAGGGGGGGGGGGTGAATATGGTTTCTTAGGCTTTTTGGATGTTTAAAAACTTTAAGCCGTAAGAGTTGATCACCAAGTGGTTGTTCAATAATCCAATAACCACAAACACAACCAAAGTATATAAGTAAAGAACACAACGATATATACTGGTTCGAGATGGGGGGTTTATACCATCCGTACGTCCAGTTGTGAATCCACGACACGATACTATTCACTAGTATAATCCTTTCGGTGGACTACAAACTGTTACAATTCACTCCACTGATATTCGCCAATTTTGATGCTCACAAAGAAGGAGTTAATCACCAACAGTATTCCGCCCTCGAAAACCACCCAAAAGAACCTCGTGACTCGACTTCACCTAAGGGTCACCAAGACCACTACCAAAACTTCCCACCAGAAGTATCAAACCCCAACTAGATCCCCAATGATCTAGGCTTGGTCACCAAGACACAAGACTTCCCTTACAGACAAATGAATGAATGAATATAGTTTTGTTCAACCAAGCCCTAACCTAACCTAAAGACTCCATTGTAATAGAAAGGGTAAAGATAAGAAGACCCTCGACACAATCACAAGACTGGATTAAGTTCTTGAGATTCTTCCCTTGCAAGGAGATGTGAACTTTTTAAAGATGTTAATGTGTTTTATCAAGAACACAAGAGAGAATAGAGAGATTAGAGAGAAAGAATGTAGAGAGAAAGAATAATGGCAAGGGGTGAGGAATACAAGAGGCAAGGGGGTATTTATAGACCAAGACCCAAACTTGGGAAAAATTTACCGAGGCCGGCGCGTCACCCACGCGTCAACGCGTGGGCAGCGCGCCAGGGCTCTGTCACAAATTTCCCAAAACTTGGGTGTTGGTCCTTGTAAATACCTATCCTTGCTAAACCCCCAATTGTACTTCACACGAAACCTAAACATTAATCAATCTAAGGTTTAACAACTCAAATATCCAATTTAGAAAATGTTTTGTGAAGTGTTTATGAGAAAACCAAATACCAAGGGTAGAAGATTAGAAAGGGTAATTCGGTAGGGGTAGAAAAGGTATTCCTCACATGGCATAATAGAGAAGAGAATATGCCATGGGATATTCTTCACTAAGGAAGAGTGAGAGATGTTGGGTTAAGAAGTAACCATGGTTAGGTTAGAAGAGTGTGTAGAGAATAAACCATGGTTAGGTTAAAGAGTATATCCAAGGGAATATTCCATCCTTGGTGTGGTTAAGAGTTAACCAAGGTTAAGTGTAGAGAACTAACCATAGTTGGGTTAGGAGAACTATGGTTGGGTTAAGAGGAGAATATCCAAGGTATATTCCTTTCTTGGAGAGGAGGGTGAGTGAAAGGATGAGATGTGAAAGGGTGTAAGGAATATAAAGGTTGGATTGTGTGTGTGTGTAAGAGTTGGATGTGATGGGGAGCCTTGTGTGTGTGGAAGGTGAAATGGTTGTGAGTAGTGTGTGTATTTTGAATGTAAAGGTATTGGGAGTGTAGAGAATATGTTGTATAAGGATGGGATATATATAGGTATGAGTTGTATGTATAAGAGATGTGTAAGTGTGTGTGAAGAGAGGTATGTGAGTGAAGTGTGTGTATTTTGAAAATAAAGGTGTATGTAGAAAAGAGTGTATGTGTAAGGATGTATGTATGTATGTATAAGAAAGTGTATGGGAAGTTGGTAAAGTGAGGGAATATTGTGTGGAGACAAAGGTACACTTTGTAAGGAGGGTGTGAGGGAATATGTAAGAGGATGTTGGGGAAGGTATTTTTGGGAAGGATTGTGGGAGATTTGGTATAGTTGACTTTTGTAAATATGAGATTAAGAAAAGATTAAGAGATAATCTAATTGTCATTAAGAGGAAATGTTTTAGACAATTAAGATTATAAGTTGAGAAAATCATAGGTTACTTATAAGTTCAAGTAACACAACGTCGAGAATTCATAGTTTCATAACTCGTGACTTTCCACGACTCGACGTACTCAACTAACACCTTGGTTCAAACAAGTCAAGTGCTTTGCCTTGATGTAAAACATAACCCATGCGGGTATGGATGCGTTTACGCAAAGAGACCTTGGACTTAGTTTGACCAATAAGGGAGTAAACCCGTTACGTGTTTAGAGAAGACGTAAGCACGGGATATGAGCATATGGATGCTTTCACATGATGTTACGTGAAATATATAAGCTCCCTAAGTTTAGAAAAACCTTGGCTAGAGGCGAGAGTTAGAAAACATGAGTTGGTGTTTTCCCGTAAGTGGGTGCTTTAAAAGTTGGATCTCTCTAATCCCAAAACTCATTTCGAGTGTTCTCAATTAAGCACATAACATATCCATACCTGTATTCAAAGATCCACATTTGTTTGGTAAGGGGAAAGCCGACTTTCAAAATTCGTCCCGACATTCACAGAACCCTAGCGCGTCACCCACGCGTTGACGCGTAGGTGGCGCGTCAGCAGCAGATGTGAATGTTGGGGAATTTTGGCTAACGTTTGTTATTTTATGTGTTTCGATGGTTTATTTGTCATCATTAAAACATTAGGAGATCTTGATCATGTTGCCTCAACAATCTCCCCCTTTTTGATGATGACAAATAAAGACCGAAAGCAAATAAAATTACAAAACTTAGCGAAGACACAGCGCGCCTTTGATGTAGCTTGCGTCTTGACCTTGCCTTGTAATTTGGTGAAGCCTTTGTCTTTAACTTGAATAGGTCTTCACGTCCTTGCTTTCTTTCTCCCCCTTTTGTCGAATCAAAAAGGCGGGACTACCAATCAATCCAGGTTTCGAACTTGGGCCTGTGGGCTAAATTAGCTAGCTTGTATGTGCACCCGAATATGCTCCCCTTTGAATATAGCTCCCCCTAGATCGTTGCTCCCCCTTGTTTCAAGGTGGGAATTCATGGGTCAAGAGCCTCACCTTTGCGGTGGCCTAGCTACACAACAACATGCAACAACCAAGAAAACTTCACATGTGAAAATCCAAGATGGGTTAGGTTACCATTTGGGTACTTGCGACATGGGTTAGTCCACAATAATACATGTACATGTGTTTGTCCAATATGACCCCAATAACCAATTGTTGAGCATGGTAAAATTAAAGAAAGTTCGTTTATTATTATCATAAAGCTTGGAAGCTAGAAGTAAAACCATGTAATGGTACCATGAAAACTTAGGAAAACAAAAATACACAAAGCACTTTCAAAACACACACTTAGCCAATATATTATTAAAGAAGCTAGTTCTTGTGATTCACAAGATTGTCACCACAAGAGTCATCACCCCTATCATTATGCACAATGCATGTCATGTTTGAAGCCAATGCTTGTAGCATTTTGAATCCGTCATGGAGGGATTTGAGCATTTCATGATTTTCTTCTCTATTATCTTTAATGGCATTGAGCATGTCGATTGTGTTTTCACAACAAATTGCGTGATTTCCCTCACGAAGTTTTCGGCTTAAGGGCTTCCTTATCTTTTCCAAACCNTCATCACCCCTATCATTATGCACAATGCATGTCATGTTTGAAGCCAATGCTTGTAGCATTTTGAATCCGTCATGGAGGGATTTGAGCATTTCATGATTTTCTTCTCTATTATCTTTAATGGCATTGAGCATGTCGATTGTGTTTTCACAACAAATTGCGTGATTTCCCTCACGAAGTTTTCGGCTTAAGGGCTTCCTTATCTTTTCCAAACCTTTTCATCACCAATTCCCCTAAATGGGGATGTTGTGACTTGAGCATCATCTTGCATTAGCTTTTCAAGATTTATTGATGAGACGAAAAATGTTACGTTTTTAGGGGTCGGTTTGAGTCCTAATTCGTATGTTTTTGGTTTGGATTTCACCCAAAGTCGTTTCTTTTCTCATTTTAGGTACTTTTGAAGGGAAAATCACAAAAGAAGCATTTTCGGGCGTTTTCGGAGTGAAAAAGTGCGGAAAACAACAAAAACTCAAAAGACCTTAAAGATCACAGAAGGTGACGCTGTCACACTATACAAGGTGACGCCGTCAGGAACAAGTGAAGTCCAGAAGTGGAAAAAAAGAAAGACCGTGACGCCAGAGAGTTCGTCAGGCAATTTGGGTGACGCCGTGCAGATCTGGAACCAGCAATTAACCACGCAACCAAGGCCGGTCAGGAAACCAACGCCGACTGACGACGTACTATTGGGCTGACGCGGCAGCCCACGTGTGCGAGAGAGATATAACGATGGTCGAGTGAGAGGAGACGGGGGGCTGTTAATGGGATTATGGTTTGATGATACGGGATGTTTATTATACCCTACTAGCGTGGGGATGGTATTCTAGGTACTTCGTTTTGTTATGAGTGTTTTTATCGTCGTCTTATCCCCTGCTTGAGAGCGGGCGCTGAGGGAAGCGCGAGTTGAGATAGGTCGTGTGGAGCGATAGCGAGGGAGGCGAGGGGGGAGTATGGGTACCGGGCGTCTTGCGAGAGCGGGGGGTTTGTGTTGGTTTGTTTGCTAGTTCGTATATGTTGATCGCGTTGCTGTAGAGCGATATTATAGAGGCGCGGGGGAGAGCGATAGGTGTAGTAGCATGTGAGTGTGTAGTTGATGTGTGTGGTGTGGTGAATGTTTCATGCTAGGTGAGACTAGAGGAAAAACTGGCTAATCTCCCTCTATGTGCGTGGTAACAAGCTTGAAGCGTCTTGAAACCATGTGAGATCGTATGTGGCGTTTATCATTTAAGGGGTATAGGCAGCATAGGTTGGGCCTATCGGTTGAGCTCAGATAGAGCTGAGGTATCATAGAGTGAAACTTGTGTATAGCGAAGTTAGAATGAACGCAACTCCTACGACTTGGTTATTAATACACCCCGTCATCCAGCAAACCTCCAACGATACGTAATGTACATGTTAAAAAAGTAGGCTTATTTATTTGACTAGCAACTAATTCTGGCCCTTATCCTCCAAAACCAGAATGATTTGAGCTCGTCATAAAAACCATTAAAATACAAAAATGAATCATTCTGCCACCTAGACTATATTAGTGAGTGTGCCTTTAGGCCTAACTAACCAGCTATTCCCCTGCTGGAGATAACGGATTCAATCCCCCGGTGGTACCCTTACTGTCCAGCTCACCGAACTCGATCTTCAGTTACACTTGCCTGTTCCTGTTGGTATTGTCAATCGTCTCGTGATATTCCGTCGTAGTATCTGTAAAACTTAGCGCGG
>LBNU01026246.1:56129-68381 GCA_014162995.1 Artemisia annua | reverse complement strand
GTTTAGGTACTTTTGAAGGGGGAAAATCACAAAAAAGAAGCATTTTCGGGCGGTTTTCGGATGAAAAAGGGTGCGGAAACAGAACCAAAAACTCAAAAGACCTTAAAGATCACAGAAGGTGAGCCGTCAACAACTTACAGGGTGACGCCGTCAGGAACAAGTGGAAGTCCAGAAGGTGGGAGAAGACTTCGTTGACGGGCCAGAGAGTTCGAGTGCAATTTGGGGACGCCGTCACCAAGGCCGTCAGATCTTGGGAACCAGCAATTATGACCAGCGTCAACCAAGGCCGTTAGGAAAACCCCCAAATCGCCGAGCTGACACGTGCATCCTATCTTGGGGCTGACGCCGTCAGGCCCGCGTTTTCTATATATATAGAAACGATTTTTTCTTTTATTTGAGAAAAAAACTTGTTGGTCGATTTTTTTGAGTGGAGAAACCTAGTATTGTATTAGCAGACCTTTAGAGGGTATTTCCCAACCCCTCTAAATATAGAATAGTTTAATCCAAGATAAGTCTTTATTCATACGAGTATGTCTATGTGTTGTTGTGATATGATGCTTGTGCTTGTCTTTTCTTTCAACATGCTAGGCTAATTTACTTTGTGTTTGGCTAAGATTTAATGAAACCTAACTATTGATTATCATGTGATGTGTATGTTTGTGATTTGTTTTTGGGTGAATGGTTTCATCACGTTAGGACTAGAGAAAAAAACTGGTGCAAATCTATATAACGGTAACAAGCTTGAACGTCTTTAGAAAACGTGGAATTGCGTATGGGGCGTTATCGATTTTGAAGGTATATTTCATGCAATAGGTTTGCTTATCGGTGAGCTCATGATAGGATGCTTGACGTATCGTCATGAGAGTGATGGTAGGGACTTATAGAGTTAGGGAATTGAACGCACTCCCCTACGGACTTGGTTAGGAACATACCACCCGTCATCCACGCAAAACTTCAAACATACTAATTTACATGGTAAAAGATTAGTTAGGGATAAATGGAAAGTCTAAGTAACACTATTCTCCCACCATGTTTTCCCAAAACCAAAAAAAATACAAAAAATATAATAGGCTTAAGAAGTAATTAACTTGGGTTAGGTTGACTATGCAACTTAATTCCGCCCATCCTCCAAACCATAGATTTACTGCTGGTTCATAAAACATAAAAATACAAAAAGGAACTTTCCTCACCCTTAGACCTAGATAAGTGGCCTTTAGCCTAGACGAAACACTATTCCCTTGCACGGGAGAACGATCAATCCCGGTACTTGGCCACTACACTATACTACCATCGGTCAGGTACAACTGCCTGGTGGGATGCAAGCGGTGTCTCGAAAAGATCCCTCGAGAGGTAAAACGTAGTTGCGGTGGGTTGCAATCCGCGCATCTTTTATCCTAGGGTATTGTTCTTGTTGGGTATTATGCATAAATAATCCTTTTCCCATTCCAACTCTCTTAGTTGGAGCTTGAGGAATGACATTGTTGTCAACAATTTCTTGACTACCATTATTTGCATTCAATGAGTTAGTGTCACTACTCAAGAGAATGACATTATCAAGAACAGTGTTTGGGGAGGAAGGATGGTTATTCATTATTAGCTTGTTTGAGATTTTAGATGCAATACTTAGTCAAGATCTCCAATCTTTAAATAATAGTGAAATGAGGTTTAGGTACGGGTAATAGATCCTTTTGTCCAACGGGTATTAATGCAATTAGTACTTAAGATTCCTTATTAAGTGTACAAGGTACAAGACTCAAGAGGAAGAGAATATATAGGGAAGGTGATTATGCTTATGAGACATTTTAGTGATAAATAATAGTTGCTTAATAAGTTTAATAGATTTAGATTTAAGAACACATAGCACATATATTTATATATTACAACACAAATCATGCCATTTATCACATAAGGTGAGCGATTAGAGTTAGATATAAATTTTCAACACAAGTGTGAGTTGTGATCCAAATTTTTATCTAATCTTGGTAATTTGACATAGTTAACATTATCAAGTTTTAACAACATATTTTATGTCAAATTTTCTTGTTCATTGCACGTAGTATAGACATGTAGAATCTTGGATATTATCAATCATAGTTAGAATAATGAATTGATTCATATCTTTCCTCTTGGAAGACTTTTATTAGGGTTTCCTTCCATGCTTTCACATAAGTCATAATCATATTGATAACATCAAATTTACCCATGATCTAAGTGTTAATTTCCCCCTAAAATGCTCATCTTTTCTATTTGTATGAAGAATATATACTCTTATTTCTTCCTATTTTGGTTTCAGGGTAAAGATGAGTAAAAGAACGAACATACGCGGAAATGGAAGGACTTAAGAGCAAATATGTGGAAATTATGGATTCTGCACTCACTACGGCATAGATGTTCATCTACATACGCCGTAGCAAGACTTTATGAAGATTACGACGTAAAGGTTCATCTACCTACGTCGTAAGAAGGAATTTATGAAGACTACGACGTAGCCTATACTATGGCTACTGCGTAGAGTTCCACTAAAGGGCTCTACGGAGTAAGCAACTCTCCAGCTACGACGTAAGCCCCAATTTGAGGCAGTGAAGAAATAACGAGGCCAAGGAAGAAGTTACGGCGTAGCAACCCTAGCAACTATGCCGTAGCAAGTATCTTATCAAGACATTACGCCCGTAGCACTTGATCAAACTACGGCGTAACTACAATTTACAAAGGTTACGGCGTAGCAATTCAATCAGCTACGCCGTAACAAAGTCGGGCCTATAAATATCAGCCCTAATTCCGAGTTTATTCATTCACTTTTCACCACACAGATGTTGGGAGAAACTCAGGGAGCAGAAGGAACGAAGTTCTAGCCTCATAGAAGTCATTTCCAAGGGAGAATTCACACACCAATCATAAGTTTATTCCTTCCTTCGTTTTGTATCCGATTCATGTTTACATTTGTGATAATACAATCTTGTTTTACTGCAACTATGAATATGAGTGGCTAAACATCTCTTGGTGTTAGCATAGTTATGAAATTGTTATTATAATGATTTAGTTTTCTATGCATCTATTGTCTATTGTTTGAATACTTTCATGGCGAGTCTTGGGACACTCTAGTTCCTGTAGTGTTTAGCATTGGTTGTTCCCTAGAGACTTGTGGAATTAACCCTAGGAAGCAAGTCGCTAGGGATGTGACTTGGTGATAGCAATATCACCATACACGTGCGAATTAACCCTAGGACCACCTACCGATGCTATACGCTTAACGAAGTTAGAAGGGTGTAAGATCTAACCATGCTGCATCCGTTAGACTTGTCCATGTTAGTAGAGGAACTTATGACTCTTACATTTTCATACTGATGAACCCAAGGCTTTACAATAGTTTTGGATAGGACAAGGTGTAAAATAGACGTAGGTGATTTAACCCTCTGATCCGAAATGAATTATATCCCCAGACGATATGATAGGATGTACTTATAGAAAACTAGTCATAATGATAACAAGAGTAGTAATTAGGTTAGCACTATTTCTCTCTATTGATCTTTCTTCTATTTATTTACTTGTCTTGTTATTTACTTTTATTAGTTTAATTAATCTTTCAACTCAAAAACCCTTTTTAAACGTGACACGAAACTTAGATAATTTCCATACACTTAGCTCTTGGGACGACCTCGGCTTTACCATCTAGCTATACCTCATACGATCGGGTACACTGCCCGTTAGTGCATTAGGTAGACCTTAGGTAAACGAGACACTTTATAAATATTAAAACATGGTCGGTAAAACCTGCATCAAGTTTTTGGCGCCGCTGCCGGGGAGCTATTAGGATTTTATTTAAGTTTTTATTTTTTTTATTTTCTAATTTGTTACTATGTCAGGATACAAGACTAGAAGTGCTAAACCCTTTTTAGCAACACCATATGATAATCCCAAGAGGTAGTTCCGAAGAAAAAGAAATAATACTCCTATTTCTATTCATAATCTCTTTTCTTTTTATGATCATTCAGATTCAGATACGGAAGTTACTGAAGGAAATGACATTAACTCCATGACTATGGAACAATACATGGATCGGAACAATGAAGAGTATGATAGAGGGGTAAATTCGGAACCTGAAACAGTAAAGTNGATATGATAGGATGCACTTATAGAAAACTAGTCATAATGATAACAAGAGTAGTAATTAGGTTAGCACTATTTCTCTCTATTGATCTTTCTTCTATTTATTTACTTGTCTTGTTATTTACTTTTATTAGTTTAATTAATCTTTCAACTCAAAAACCCTTTTTAAACGTGACACGAAACTTAGATAATTTCCATACACTTAGCTCTTGGGACGACCTCGGCTTTACCATCTAGCTATACCTCATACGATCGGGTACACTGCCCGTTAGTGCATTAGGTAGACCTTAGGTAAACGAGACACTTTATAAATATTAAAACATGGTCGGTAAAACCTGCATCAAGTTTTTGGCGCCGCTGCCGGGGAGCTATTAGGATTTTATTTAAGTTTTTATTTTTTTTATTTTCTAATTTGTTACTATGTCAGGATACAAGACTAGAAGTGCTAAACCCTTTTTAGCAACACCATATGATAATCCCAAGAGGTAGTTCCGAAGAAAAAGAAATAATACTCCTATTTCTATTCATAATCTCTTTTCTTTTTATGATCATTCAGATTCAGATACGGAAGTTACTGAAGGAAATGACATTAACTCCATGACTATGGAACAATACATGGATCGGAACAATGAAGAGTATGATAGAGGGGTAAATTCGGAACCTGAAACAGTAAAGTTCGAAATTAAAGGACAAATCATCGAGGAAGTACAAGATAGACAGTTTTCAGGAGAAAGTGATGAAGAGGACGCACAAGAACATGTGGAGGAAGTTTTGTACATTGTGAGCACTTACGGGAGTGCCCATGTCTCCACATACAAGCTTATGCCCAAAGTTTTTCCTATATCCTTAACCGGTCAAGCAAGGAAATGGTTTAATCGCTTGCCTCGTGAATCAAAAGCAACGTGGGAAAATTTACGGAGGGCATTTATCCAAAGATTTTGTCCACCAACTAAGTTGGCGGCCTCCTTAAGGGAAATCTGCAGGTTTGTGCAGATTAAAGAAGAAACACTCTACCAAGCATGGGAACGATACAACGAGCTCCTTTATAGATGCCCAACTCACGACCTCAACAACCAAATGAAGGTTTTTGTCTTCTATAGAGGGCTTGATGAGTATACTCGCAACATTCTTGATTCGCAAAGACCTATCCCTGGACTGACTCCGGAAAAAGCCGTCCAAGCTATACAAAGAACAGCTGAACATGTCCATAAATGGCATTTGGAAACTGGATATGGACCCGGAGATAATTTTAAACATAAGGTGATGAAGACCTTAGCAAAAAATGATGGTGGGTACGCAGCTGAATTTGAAAGAGCAAGAAAGGAAAGGAATGAAGCTGAAAAGAACTAACCGACCAAGTGAGGAAGTGAAAAGCCTGGTTGGTAGAAGCAGAAATGACAGTTTAGAGGAAACGGTGCAAAGGTATATAGCAGAATCCATCAAGAGACAGGAGCGAGAGGAGGAGATGCTAAAAAAATTTGTTGAAAGCACGGTTTCGTCTCTCAAGGCTCACAACATTGGAATCAGAAATCTTGAGTTAAAGTCGAGCAATGCACCAACATCATTAAAGAATGTCTAAAAAGGGATGCTAACTCCTATGTGGAACCAGCACCTGAAGAGACCAAAGTGATGGCTGCTGATGAAATCGAACCCAAGACATTCTCCGAGAAAGTCAAATTGAGAATCGAGAAGGAGCAATTATTGCTTGATGAATTGGAATCCCTTCCTATCAATGCACCTCTTGTTAAATCTATCAAAACTAAAACTTATAGTCTTAAAAATTGCAGGGATTTTTGGAAGCAAAAGACAAACTAGAGGGAGTGAACTCAGTAAAACTCAACGAAAGATGCTCAGCCATTCTCAGAAATGAGTTACCGCCAAAAGAGAAAGATCCGGGAAGCTTCACTCTACCATGTTTAATTTGTAATTTAAATATTAGTAATGCTTTGGCCGATTTAGGGGCTAGCATTAGTATTATGCCTTATTCTATGTTCACAAGACTTGGGGTAGGGAAATTAAAACATATTAAAATGGATATTGAAATGGCCGACAAGTCTATGCAAACCCCATTGGGGGTTGTTGAAAACGTTTTGGTAAAAATCGATAAATTTATCTTTCCGGTAGATTTTATCATTTTGAATATTATTGAAGACAATAAGATTCCTATAATATTAGGAAGACCTATGTTGTCCACCGCGCATGCTAAGGTTGACGTGTACGGAAGGAATCTAACCCTTGAGGTTGGAGGGGAGGAGATCATTTTTAATGCTAATAAATTAATAATTCCTCCCGAAAAGGCTAGTGTTTGTGTTGTTGACAATGTGCAGGACCAAGATGAATTTGACTTAGAAGAGTTTCTCAACGGGGACGAAATTCAAGAGACTCCTCTTAGCAACAATGACAGCTCCCCCATTGAAAACTTTGACGTTTTCATTGATTTTGAAGAAAGTGGTCACGGAATCGAAATGGATACTGGGGAAGGGCATCATGAAATTAAATCTATGGATGTTATTCAACCAAAAATGGACGAGGAATATGCTCTTGACCTACCAATACAACCTAGTTTCCGCGAAATGGGAATTAGACTACACCATTCAAATCCTTACACGTTGCAACTCACATGCAAAATAGGGTTTGTCAATTTTCATCCTTTTGTTAATATTTGCTCCCCCATTAATCTTATGTCTAAAGGAAGTTATAATAAAATATTTTAAAAAGAGATTGAATACCTAGGGAATAACTTTCTTGGTGAAGTCAAAAATGTTAGCGTATTTGTGGGGACCTACACCTTTTTGGTCGATTTTATGATCTTTGATGACGTAACCGAATTTGTGGAAAGTGGTTTAGAAGAAATAAATTTAGGAAAACCATTCCAAGACTTGACAGGGATCAAGATTGACACTCTCAATGGGGTAGTATGGCTTTCTAATGAAAATGATGTCACTATTTTTAAGATGCCAAGAGTGGTAGAAAACTTTAAACATTGGAATAGGAAGCAATTGAGTAGAGCCAAACCCCTCCTCGACATTAGCAATAAGGATAAAGAAAATGGATATGATTATGCTTATTAGAAAATTAAAGACTTTTACAAGGGATGTTTGGATCTTGGTGATGCTAACAAGAGGGATGAGCGGGTCATTGATATGCTAGGACGCAAGTACACTAGCATACATGAAATGACCAATGGGCACTATTAGCGTGGCATTGAGTCTAACTTAAAGACTCGATAATAAACAAAAGTGCTCTTTCGGGAGACAACCCAAATTATCCTTTTCCTTTTATTTTTCTTTATTTTGTTGGTTTGATATGTTTTGTACTAATAATTTGCATGTACTAAAGGAAGCATTGCGATGGGGAACTAATTTTTGGACTTTTGCACCAAGAAAAATTCTCCAGACCTTTGCTACGGCGTAGCTCCTCCATTGACTATGCCATAGCAAACCCCAGGTGTCATTCTGGATAAAATTAGTAACTACGGCGTAGCACCCCCTTTCAGCTACGCCGTAGCTACCTTCTGTACCTTAAAAATGCTTTTTATTTTATAAAACACTATCGAAACTTGTATTAGTTTTTAAATGAACTTTGTGGGTGTGTTCCCTGTAAACCCTCACGAGACTTCACTCGTCCACTTGGGACACCAAGTGGTTTAAAAGGCTTGTTGCATAGGCTAAATGCAACCGTGATTCCTACGAAAGTGAGTTAGGTTTTTCTTCTTATTTCTATTTTTCTTTTTAGGTTATTATGCTTTTGGTAGTTGTGTGATTACAGCGAATTGAAGTTTGCTCATTAGGCGAAGCGAAGGCACGTTTTTCAACATGATCCTTCTACCATTATCAAGAGCGCGAATTTCAGGGAAGTTATCGTTCTAATTCTACTTTTCCTCTTTATTTTTATTTTACGTACAAAAGGGACTTTGTACAACTCAAGTGGGGGGACGGGAGTAGAATTATATACTTGAACTTTATCTTGCCCCATTTTCTAGTTTATTTTGAAAAATTATGCCACTTTTAAAACTTTTGACATGTTTTTCCGAACCTAACTAGAATGGACCTCAGCCGAGCACATTAACCCTTAATACCATGGTGAGGTTTAGCCAATTTCAGTTTCCCCTGTTTTACCCCAAATCCACCAAAATTATGAGTGTGCTGGTAGTTTGTAAACTTTAGAACTTGGCTTTTACATCATTTTGAAACCATGGACGAGTAGTGTATTGAGATTTCTTGATACATTTGGTAGAAACTTTTTAAGAAGGAAATATTTTAGGATTATCACCCAAATAACCTTTAAGTGTGTGTTATTCGATTAGTCACATTGACTATTCGACCCCCGTGTTAAACCCTTTGTTGCACTCACCTTTAGTGCAAGATACCCCTAGATACACCCTTTTGAGCCTATCCTTTCGTTTCTTACCCATATTGTTTCGATACACCCATACACCTTAGCCTACCGTGTAGTCTTAGTTTATGGTTGGGAAGTTGCCACTTGTTCTAGTTTGAGGTTCAAGACAAGAGATTCAAGAATCACACCTACGTTGAAGACAAATCATTGAAGATCATGAGAAAACCCACTATTGTACATGTATTGTTCATCCCAAGTGGGGGGCATAGTACCTTGAGTTCCTGGAACCTCCGATTATAAGTTCTCAGATCAACTCCCTTCACTATCAATTCATAAAATTCATCATCAAGCTTCCTCAATTCCGAACGAGGACAATACTTCTTCAATATCTTGGTCCTGAATTCAGCCCAAAAGAGCTGATATGCTGCCGCTGCTCCTAGAGTCTGAACAGTAGCATTCCACCAAGACAGGGCATCTTGCATTAGAGTCCCTGTAGCAAAAGTAACCTTGTCATTCTCAGTGCAACCGCTTCTTTGAAAGACAGTTTCACTTCGCTCAAACCAGTGAGCTAGTTCAGTTACTCCTTCAGTTCCTTTGAAATGTTTCGGTTGACAAGCCATAAAGTCCTTGTAGGTACATCGGCGGGCGGCAGGTGCTGCCTGCACACCGGCGCCTCCATTGCGGGCTTGTGCTGCGGCTTGTTCAGCTAGAACCGCATTGACACCATTTGTAATTGCTTGTTGAATAGCTTCAGGTGTCATAGCTGCTGCAGCTGCAGGGGTAATTGTGGTTGCTCTCCTTGTTCGAGCCATGTTTCTATTATCAACGAAAGAAAGACGTATGTTTAGGATTTCATAATGACCATGTTAAGTTAGAATACTCAAGTAATGATACAACCAAAATAGGTTATAGTCATAACAACTTAGTCAATGAGAATTTTAAGTCAAGATGTGTCCAAATAACGTCACAACATGTCCGAATGACGTACATGAAATATGAATGATTTGACCTTCATAAACCATTATCTTATGAGACGACGCATACGAACAATCATGGAATACGTAAAACAATGTCATTACATTACAACATGCTAGTAATACTTGTTCGGTTGTTTAATAAAACATACGGATACAAGATTTCTTATTAATACAACATTGATATGCTACGATAGCTCCTAGCTATGCTGACGTGTCTTAGATCTATGGTTTTCCCGGTACACCATCCAAACGGCGCTGAAGCTCTTGGATCATAGCGGACATGGTCTCAATGGTCTGATCTCTTGCCCTCTCCCTAGCCTGGGTTGCACGTCTAAGAAGCATATTCTGAGTGCTGACCCTGTGAAGCTCACCATCTAGTGTCTCAATCACTGTCTGCATTAAAGAAGTAGCCTCTCCCAATGCAACAATAGTCTCTACTGCCTTATTAAGACGAATACCCATCTGCTCAAACACGGCTTTCATAGCTAACTGGCCAAATCACGAGGTTCTCAACCTCATCTGCAAGAGTCTCAACGTGCTTACAAGGGAAGTCATTGAGGGTGTTGGTAACAGTATCGAGTCGATCCTCATGTCGGACAAGTCTGGCTGCCAACAAGGGTACAGTGTGATGCAGAGGTGGACAAATAGTCATTCCTAGCGATCTAACCCTGAGCGGTTTTAATCGTTCTTTTTGGCTTAACGTATCTGCTACTACATTAGCTTTTCTTGGATGATAGCGGATCTCACAGCCATAATCGCTGAGTAGCTCTATCTGGCGACGTTGTCTTGACTTGATAAACAATTCCATTTTGAATGAAGATTGTTATTCTATCGTGTTTGGAAAATAATCATTGTTCACATTCTATTGTTCCGTGAAAATCTGTGGGGTAACCTACTGATTCGTTGTGTTTTGGTGTGTAAAACAACAAGTATTCAAAAATATCAACAAAGTGGAGTCAAAGTTATCGTGAGTGACAACTAGACGTAGAGAAATACAAGTAAACCTTTTAGGAAAAAGATTACCTCGTAAACTCGTGCAATGTGATATTTGTGAGACCGGGAAGTGATTTCCCGAGTCGTACCCCAACGAGGTGTGAATGGAAAGATTCGTGAAAGATCGAGATTAAAGACTTGTATGTTTGGTTGTGAAAGATTGTTTGGTTTTATGGTACGTAAATTTAACAAAATTGGAAAATTAATGAACGAGGAAGAAAATAAAATAACCTAGAGGGAACAAAAGGCAATTGGCAAACTAGGGGAATCCTAAAATACTACGGGAAACAAAGTTAGGTATCGGGAATCCTAAATCACAATCTAAAACAAACACGTAACGTTTATTTAAAAACAAACGTCACGCGCAAGATAAAACGTGAAATTTAAACACGAAAGGTCCTACGAGTCTACAAACAATTTTCTACCGCACTAAAAGACAAAAGAAAATTTTAGAAAAAAGAAAATTAATTATTTAATAAAAATCCTAATTATTATGAATTAAATACTAATTAAAATAAATTAAATCAAAATTAATACTAAAACAATTTAAATAATTCTGAGATTTTTCTGGAAAATAAACTAAGTTAAAACAAATCTAATAAAAATAAAAAGTTTGGAAAAAGTACTATGAATAAGCTGAAATAAGCAGAAGATAAGCTTTTGAACTAAATAAGCAAGACTACTATAAAAATTCAAAGTGAAAACAATAACATGAGAAGTCCCTAGGGCGAATGGTTGTGCAGTGATGTGTTGTGTCTGTGTTAGGGTAGAGGTCAGGGGTTCGACCCCAACTTTTTACCAAAAATTTTATTTTCTTTCTTTTTGCTAACTTATGTTCACTGAATCAAACCAACTCACAAACACAATCACTTTCTTGCAATCCCTTTTGAGATTAAACTAACAAACACAAATTCTTCACAGATTCATCAAATCAGAGATTTCAAACCAAAACTTATTTTCAAAACACTGTTGCTTTTCTTATGACTGCCAAATTCAATCCATTAAACCAAAAAAAACTTAAACAAGCTTATTGCTTGAACAAAACAAACAACAACAACAAATAACAACAACAATTACAAACAACAAAAACAATAACAGCAACAAGAAAATTTAACAAGAACAACAACAAGAACATGAACAGTGGCAATACAATAAGCCAAATAAGCCAATAAGCTGAGTAAGCTCTCAAAGGCTCAAGCAAACAAACAAACAACAAATATACACCACAGGGAACAAGAACAACAACAATATCAAGAACAAACAACAAGAAAAGCAACAAGCTCAGTCAACAAAAAGGTAGCAGCAGCAGTCTCAATATTGGGAACTTGGGAGGTGAAAATAAGCACCCTAATAAGCACTAGATAGAATTCTAAAAATACACTTATGAAAACAACCTAGGTGGGTTCCTAAAACAGCAAGAATCAAACCCTAATGCTAACTAATGAGCTTTCTACACCCTTATGAAAATGGGCAAAAACTGAGGGTGCAGGGGAGATATCCATCAAACAGTCAACTTCCCCATCCAATTCACCTAAGCAAACCACTTTCAAATTGAGAATTTCTTTTTGAGAATGATGAACAAGGTGACAAAGATCCAAAATCAACCAATTTTATTAAATTTCATCAACAAATGAATCCTGGAGAGTGTTTTAATTTTTGCTCAAAAACTGAGTATGCACTTTTGACTTTTGAAAAAGTTGTGAACTATTTTGACCTTGGTGAATTTCTATCCTTCCTAGATTACTGATTATGCTGTATTATGTTAAGATGAAACTAAATTAAGCAATTTTAACAAGTCTCCTACCAAACATGATGATTTGACTTCTTAAATTTCTAA
>LBNU01026246.1:41840-56072 GCA_014162995.1 Artemisia annua | reverse complement strand
AAAAGCAAAGTTATATATACATATAACTTGTGAGTACAATGATGATGATTGATGTGTGATGGAAAAACTATCATGAAAAAGTCAAAGTGTGTAGACGACATGTGGCGATGTAAGTTAAGTTTATATATCGTTAAAAATCAAACGTATAGTTATATATCGTTAAAAATCAATTATAGTTACGCGAATTATATAACGTATATATAAGTTAAGTTTATAAAGTTTTTTTTACATCAAATATATGTACATATGTGTATAAAACATTATTATAATTTTTATAAAACAATATTACAGAATAATCCTCTAAGTTTCACAAAAGTTACAATTTTAGCCCTAACGGTATAAACGTTACATATTTAGTCCAACATTAAATATTATTTCATTTAGGTCCAAGAGTATCCTTATTAACTATATTTACCCAAAAGTTTCAATAATTACAGTTTATCACCCAGAAAGTCAGAATTTACAGTTTTGACCCTAAGTTTCCAAAGTTTACACTTTTAGTCCCCCATTTATAAAATTTTGCAAATTTAGTCGAAATTTCACCAAATTAAAATTTTAACATTTTTATTTTCTAAATAAGCTCAAAACATTCCTAATAGCTTATTGGACCAGCTTATTAACTTAAAAATCACTTATTTCAATAAAATGGGCTTAACGAGTACACTTTTAAGGCCCATTAACACTTTTCGATCCATTGGGCTTATGAGGGGTTTGGGCCTGGTTTTGGGCTTGTCCTAGGGTCCTAATGAAATATCAAAAGAGCTTTTGGCACTAGCTTATGGCATAAGCTTAAAATGAGCTTATTGGGCTTTTAAGCCCAGTTGTTAATTTTTATGAGTTTTGAAAACTGGTTTTATACCGTTTGCTTTAGGTCTAGAAAATAGATTAAAAGAGTTCAATAGGTCAAATAATTTATGTCTACTGATTGTATACTAAGTGAACAATGAGTTCAAGCTCAAAAACGATACAGTGTTGTGTCATTTTACAAAATATGTGGTCAAAGTAAATGACCAAACTCGTTTTTGAAAACAGTTAAGAGTCACATAAATTTTCTAATTGTTTTGCTAAGATTCAAAAAGTGTCAAGGTGACTTATAAACGTGTCCAGAAAATGATCAAAATTTTTATATTAGTTACGAAAAATTGTACCACCTAAATGTTGGTAATACGAGCATGTTGTATGTGTGAAAATATATATGTGTCGTTAATATATTTTACAAGAAAATCCATCAAAGCTTAAGTGATAAATCAGTTTGCAAATATATCAAAGTTACCCAAAAATTACTAAGTGTTGAAAATATAACCAAAGTGTCCATCACAACTTCTAAACGTGTCAAATTAATTGTATAAACGTTGTAATTGATATTAGAACTTTGTGGCACTTGTTAGATGGCATATTAAACATCTAGGATGTCAATTAAAATATATGTGTTACATGTATAAATAACGAATACAAAGGGTCAAGTAAAAGTGACTAAATGAAAAATAACGAAGTAATAAAATGGAAAAAGGAGTAAAATGTGCCTCACCTCACCTCTAGGGGTGGGGTAAAAACGTATTAAGATGTTGAACTAGAGCAAATGAGCAATAAGGCTTGATTCTCTATACACCAAAGGTCTAGGAAGGAGAGCTTGTGGATCCTAAACTTGCTTCGAGCTCCTTGCACGCTTGGTCACAACCCACGACCTCAAGGACGCGTAATACTTAGACAAAATGTGAAAGGTGATATGTGATTGTGTGTGAGCTTCGACTGAGTTGCATGGGGTCTTATATAGTGTACATGTGAGTGTGAAAGCAAAGTGTAGATGCATGAGGTTGAGTGTTTAGAGCAAACGAATGCATGCAACCTCCTCTTATGACCAATCGAGCTAAAACAAGGAAAATATGGACAAGGAATGTGTAAGGCTCGTGTTTGAATATTCCTGATCACTTCTAAACGTCTATAGTTGGTTTTCCAGGGATTGGAGAGCATGGGAGGTTGTTTTGGACTCATATGATAACTTACCTAAGTTTTACCCAAAACGTATTGAGGTGTTCACTTGTGTCAGTTTTAGTACAGTAAACGTGTAAGATTTTGAAAGACAAATGGCGTTTGAAGATCCTTATAGCATGGTTAATCAGGAGGGTCATTAATACTCGTATGTTGTATGTCAAGTTTGTGAGAAAAACGAGCGAACGAAATGGGTGTCGTGACTGGGTAAAAAGAAAGAAAAGAAAGAAATTAACTAAGTGTGTATGTCTCGCTGGGCTTGGCTTGTTGCTGGGCTTCGTGGTGTGCAGGCCCAATAGCGAATAAAGGAAAGAAAGGAGCTAATACAAGGGTCCGTTTGGTTATTAAATTAATGGGTTAAGGCCCATTAGGTCTTAGAGGCCCATTTAGCATAATTTGTGAGTTGGGTTACAGTCCAATAATAAGTAATCTCGAAAATTTTCATAGGCTAGGGAATTATATAAATAGTGTACGGTAATTAAACGAAATGTATAATTTTAATTATTAACGTTTAAAGATATATTCGCGATATATAGACTATCGAGGTTCGTGTGCAAGCATCGTTCCTAGGTAAATGGTCTATCACAAATATCGTAGTGATTCACATAATGTGTCATGCATAACAAAAAAAAAATTGTTACCCCTAAAAATGGCATTTAACTAACGTAATATCCTTTATTCATTATTTGATATTTACTAATCGTACGGGAAAATTACGAGAGGCTACAGTACCTACCCCTTACAGTGAATTCTATCACGGAATTCTAGTCTAAAATAGTTGCCAGGGGTGTCTATGGGAAAAGATGTGGGTACTTGGTGCGAATCTGATCCCTCGCGTTCCTTAGAAATCCCATATCTCAAGCATAACTAACTCACACCTCAGAGACTATTTTTCCCTTCATTGCATGACTATTCCTAAATTAGACATAGGTGATCAGGCTATGTATAATTTACGAGTAATAATGCAATGCTTGGACCAATCGACTCGTATAATGTCCAGTCTATTTGTTATAACTCTCGGTGTTGAAATGGATGTTTGGCCATGCCACAATTAAAATGATAGCTAAGGTCGAAGGAGTGGATAACATGGATTTCAGGAGGAAATAGATAATACAATAGATGAGTAAATATCACAGTGAGTCGCTTATTGAACAGAAAATAGGCCTAAGTCATGAAAAGATGAACACTTAAAGGCGACATAAACTTAGTACAACAAGTACATAAGGAAGTAGGACTGTCAACTACTAAACTTCATCGATCTGTTGCGTCGTTGAGACCCTGGTGTGTTTCTATACTCTTCCACGAGCATTTTAAATCTGTTGGTCTTGGTTTTGGGGACATTGGTTCTTGTAGTATCCTCGCTCTCCATATTCGAAACATGAAATCATAGTCTAGCCTTTACAGTCTCTGGCAAGGTGTCCCGGTTTTTGACAGTTGTAGCACTTAGCAGGGCAAGGACCCGAGTGATGATACTTACATCGATTACATAGCAGTTGGGTCCCCGCATAACCTTTGCCTTTTGCTTGTGTTGCTACATACCCCATTACAGCCTCTTGTCTCTTATTTTGTTGTTGATGGTGACTAGCGTTACGGTTTTGATTGTTATTATTATAACCTCCCTGGTTATTTTCCCATTTTCCATTGTTGTTGTTGCGAGGATTGTTGTTCTTGTTGTGGTGGTTGTTGTTGTTGCGGTGATTGCTGGTGTTGCCATGATGGTTGTTGTCGTGGTGATGGGTGGTTCTCTTGTCATCCAATTTCCTCTTGAGCTCATTACACTTCACTTCTCGATCCAAAAGTTTTTGAGCCAATTCTATAGCGGCTTCCAAGGTTGTTGGGTTTGATGCGGTGACATTTCCCTCGATACTTCGGGGAAGTCCTTAAATGTACTTTTCCAAAGTCTTCTCAAGATCTGGTACCATGGAAGGGCATAGTACCTTGAGTTCCTGGAACCCCTGATTATAAGTTCTCAAATCAACTCCCTTCACTATCAATTCATGAAATTCATCATCAAGCTTCCTCAATTCTGAACGAGGACAATACTTCTTCAATATCTTGGTCTTGAATTCAGCCCAAGAGAGCTGATATGCTGCCGCTGCTCCTAGAGTCTGAATAGTAGCGTTCCACCAAGACAGGGCATCTTGCATTAGAGTCCCTGTAGCAAAAGTAACCTTGTCGTTCTCAGTGCAACCGCTTCTTTGAAAGACAGTTTCACTTCGCTCAAACCAGTGAGCTAGTTCAGTTACTGATGAACTCAAATAAGTACATTTTATTATCATCATTTATCCTATTTATTTAACTTGTTTTACTTTATTATGTATGAGAATCGGTGCTTTAATGTTTACTTTAGTGATTCTCAGGTAAAAACAGGTAAAAGGTGAAACTTGGCGATTTTGGACTAATTATGGAGCAAAATGAGCAAGATGTCAAAAGTCTACTGAAACCCAGAAGATGCGCCGTATCTCACTCAACAGATACGCCGCAATATCATACTTAGATGAATTCGAAGACCATTGCGTGACTTTGAAGAATGCGCCGCATGGAATTATACCATGCGCCGCATATAAAACTTTGGTCAAAGAAGAAGATCAAGCTCGTTCTACTCCAGATACGCCGCATCACACAATTGACATACGGCGTATCACCATCAAGACTTCACCAGAAACAATCCAAGACAACTGAAGGACATGCGCCGCATAAAGATTCAAGTTACGCCGCATCTAAAGGCGGTGTACGAATATTCCAGAATATAATAATCTTGGACCCCACGCGAAGTTAAGTCAATGCGCCGCATCTTCTCATCACATGCGCTGCATCAAACCCTCAGACAACTATGAATACCCCAAGACCTAGACGAATTTTGTGTGCACCATAACCCTAAGGAGTCGAATTCAGACGAACAAGCAACACAAGACACACCCCAAACAAAGATATTAGAGGTGTAAGAAGGTCCTGCATGTATTCAATTCATTAAGTAGTTTTGTTTCATTGTAATAGTAAGCTTTAATTCATCAGGATAGATGGCCGGTAGTTTGTGAGTACGCAAAATCAAATGCCCGCCTTAAAATTGCTTTCCCATCAATTAAAGTTTATATGTTTGATGTCTTTGGTGAATTTATATTAGTCCATTGATTACCTATGTGTCTAGTTGAGCACTGCTTGGGCTGCCATACCCCTTCCTCGCCTTTTTAATCCGATGTCTTTGGATAAGTAGGATATTCATAAGTAATCATTAAGGGTTTACTCGCTGATATAATGAAACCAACGAGAAAGGTTTAACTATATACACTTCATATAAAACTAGCAATAAAACAAGTGACAAGCTGCTTAATTATCAGGACAGGTCTTCTTATTGTCTCTATTATCTATCTGTGTACGTGTATGCTATTCGCTGATTCGTGCTCATTAGTTTTACTTACTGTTTAATAAATAACCAAACTGTGCCAGTCTCTCAGGCTGAACCCCCTTTCGTTAGATTAGACTGTAAAACTAACTTAGATATTAAAATACTAATTAAGATAACTAGATAATACATTCCACTCTTAGTGATCGACACTCTGCTTACCATTATATACAAACTGACCGGGTACACTGCTCGTTAAGTGTGTGTGTTATTGATAAGTCAGCTAAATATAAATTTAAAACTTGAGTAGGCATTAACACTGCTAAACCGCAACGACACATCACGCGCATCAAGTTTTTTGGCGCCACTGCCGGGGAGTGAATTGTTATTATCTGTTAAATTGATTAGTATTTTAATTAGGTTTTTCTTTTTATTAGGTTTTTAGACACTAACCCCTAACTTGTTGTATATTAGATAGATTGCACTCATTGTATAATTTGCATATTTACTGTTTTTGTGTGTTTTTATTTTATGTAATTTTATTTTTATTTTTATTTTTATTTTATTTTTCTTTCTTGTACTAACTGTTGTCGTTGTATTGTGCTGATACAAACGATACGGCGCATCTTTTTATCAAATGCGGCGTATTTTTTTTAATTTTATAAAAATACAACGCGTTTAATAGCTCGAGTATGACGCATCTTTTCCCCAAGATACGGTGTATTCTGTTTTTAATAAGAATTTTTTTAGAAACCCTAAGACAATGCGACGCATCTGTTTTAGCAGATGCGGCGTATTTAATATTTAAACTAAAAACAGTTTTCGAATTATTAAACAGAAGCAACGCATCGATTTTCTCGATGCGGCGCATCTACTAAATCAAAAATCTTGCATTTTGAAACGTAATGAAAATACGGCGCATTAGTTTCTGCTAATACGGTGCATTTAATTTTTATAAATATTATTGATTTTTGATATCTGACAGGTACGGCACATTCTAATTCAAAAGCGGCGTATCTATTTTCTGAAATAAAAGTCTGATTTAATTTTAACGAAACAAGATACGGCGTATCCTTTTTCAAGGATACGGGGCATCGTCTGTAGATATCAGCAACTTTTATTTTTCGTATTCCATTTTCGTTGTTAATTTTCTGATATAATACTTTCTTGAACATACCCTAATGATGCTTTTGTGATGATTTCAGGAAGTGCATGACCAGAAGTTCAACTAAGAACTTAATTACACCTTTTGAAGATCCTGAACGAGCTTTACATTCATTAAGAAGGCTTTTCAACACAAGAGGCTTTGAAGTTTCAAGTTCATTCGAGCTTGATTATTTTTCTGAACAAGAGGAGGAAGAAGAAACAGATACAATGACGGAAAACACTACTATGGAGGAATACATGAACAAAACCCGTACAGACTACAGTTCAGGAGTTGCTAGACAAAGTTTGACGACAAGTCAAAGTTTGAATTGAAGGGTCAGTTTCTCAAGGAGCTAAGAGAAAATGCTTTCAGTGGGACAGATAATGAAGATGCTAATGAACATGTAGATAAAGTCCTCGAGATCGCAGATTTGTTTACTACAGAAGGAGTTTCTGATGACCAACTAATGCTTCGAATCTTCCCAATTTCGATTAAAGGAGCTGCTAATAAGTGGCTAAAGAATGAACCAGCCAGTTCAGTCACAACATGGGAAGATCTGAAGAGCAAGTTCCTGAAAAGATATTGTCCACCTGCTAAGACCGCTAAAAAGATGGAGGCAATCAACAGTTTTAAGCAAGAGCCCGATGAGACCCTCTATCAGGCTTGGGAGCGCTTTAAAGACTTATTGGCAAGATGTCCTCAACACTATCTAACCAAAATGCAGGAGATAATAACTTTTTATCAAGGATTGGACGTGCCCACTAGACAAATCTTGGATGCTAAGGGAGCTGTACCATAAATGAGTGCAGCCAATGCTAGAAAAGCCATCCAAGAAGCTGCTGATCATTCTCAAAAATGGCACGACGGGACCTCTACTAGAAATAAGAGCAACACTAATTTTGACGGGTATGCTGCAATTCAAGCTCAATTGGATAAAATTAGTAGAGAAATGAAGAAAAGAGATGAAAAGATATATGCTGCCCAAGTTGGATGTGAAAAATGTGAAGGACCTCACTAGACTAAGGATTGCCCTACAAAGAATGAAAGTGAGACTTTTGAAGAAGCATACTACACACAATTTGGACAACCATTCCAACCTTCAGGAAAGTTTAGGGGAGCTGCTCCGGGATTCTATCAAGAGTACAATGGAAATCCCACATATCTAGAGAGAAGGCAGACTTTAGATGACACTCTAAAGCAAATTATAGCCGATGCTGCTAAAAGACATGAAGAAAACACAACTATGATCAAAGAAATCTGAGCCTCAATGGATACTATGACAAGAAACCAAGGAGCTTCGATCAAAGCATTGGAACAACAAATAGGTCAAATGGGTAAGGTGCTTCAAGAAAGGGGATATGGAAGTCTACCTCGCTCAACGGAAACTAATCCAAGAGTTCATGTCAAGGCCATAACCACTACTGAAGAAGCCATGCCTAACATACCTTTTCCTAGAAGNAAACCAAGGAGCTTCGATCAAAGCATTGGAACAACAAATAGGTCAAATGGGTAAGGTGCTTCAAGAAAGGGGATATGGAAGTCTACCTCGCTCAACGGAAACTAATCCAAGAGTTCATGTCAAGGCCATAACCACTACTGAAGAAGCCATGCCTAACATACCTTTTCCTAGAAGATTGAAGAATGGTGATGTTTTAAAGCCCCAGTATTTCTTTAACTCTTCAATTAGCGTTAGAAGACTACTCAAGGAGAAAGCAAGAATTGAAGAGGAGATCAAGGCTGCAATAAAAGAAGAGAACCCTGCAACTAATCTACATGCCTTGCCTCATAAAGAAAAAGACCCAGGAAGTTTTACTTTACCTTGTTCAATGAATAACATGTCTTTCAATAATGCATTAGCTGATTTAGGAGCTAATGTTAGTGTTATGCCCTTTAAGACATTCACTACCCTAGGACTAGGAAAATTAGCACCAACTAAGCTGCTTATTGAATTGGCTGATAAAACGGTAAAATGACCTGAGGGGATTGCTGAAAATGTGCTAGTTGTGTTCCCCGTAGACTTTATAATACTAGATATGCCCGAGGATGTTAAGATTCCTTTAATCCTTGGAAGACCTTTCTTGTCTACGGCCCATGCTAAGATTAATGTGTTTAAAAGAAAAATATCATTAAAAATAGAGAATAACAAACTAGTCTATAAATGCAAAATTTTAGTTAGAAGCATAGTTAGAGGCGTCTATATGCTAGGACTAGGAGAAAATGTAAATCTCAATCTAGAAGATGGAATAATGGAAGGCACATTGATCAAAGATAATTTAACTAATCCCAATCATGAGAAACCTACTGACATTAACGCGTCCACTAAATCTAAGCGTAATGTAATTAACAATTCTAGCAACGAATTGTGTGGCTCTATAAGTATTAATAAACGTAGGATGATTGTTGAGAAAACCAAGAAAGTCTTGTTTGTTGAGCTACCAACACATCTCGGATATTTGTGCTTATATGATAATAAAAATCTCTCGTTTATCAATTTTCCTCTCTACCCAAAAGGGTTAGAATTTTGTTTATACAGATATTGAAAAGATATGGAGTGGAGATCAAGGACGGGGATGATGTGGTTGACACAACTAGACTGATAATCAGGGAGCGCGACGCTTCCGACTACTTTAATGATCGCTACTAGGAGCTGAACGTGAGTCTAACTTGAAAACTCTGGAATAAAGACGAGTGCTGACCGGGAGACAACCCGGAACTTTTTATCTATTTTTCTATTCTGAGTCGAGTCTGTCAGACCTGCAGAAGATGCGGCGCATCTCCATCATGGAATGCGGCGTATGATCTGCACTGGTCATATCTTATTTTATTTTTCTGCATTTTTATTTTTCGAACTTAAGACATTCTGTCAGTTTATTTAATGCGGCGCATCCCTGTTTAAGGATGCGACACATCTTTTATTCTGACTCGCATTAATTCCAGGCTCGATACAGCGTATCGACTGACCTGATGATTTACAATTTTTATTTTTTTTAGGTTTATTTTTTACTAATGTATTATGCAAGTTTGAACCTTCTTAACTCAGTTGTGTTAAAGTCTAGGTGGTATTATAGATTCCTGCACTTTTTGTGGAAACATCACTTATAAAGCTTAAACGTTCTAATCCACAAGAAAGTTGATTTTTGCTCATAAACACATAATGTAGGATCATTCCGAGCAAATATCAGGGAAGTTTTTCTGTTCTAATTCTTTTATTTTCCAGTTTTAACCTTTAACACAAACAACGAGGACGTTGTTTAACTTAAGTGGGGGGATGGAGAATTAGAACACTTACTTGTCCAAATTTTATCAAAATATGCTTAAAATGCACTTAATATATCAAAATTTAAAAAAATTTAGCATGGTTTTTTTAAGTCTAAATTACATAGCCGCACACATAACATTATTTTTTGCCTAAAATCAAAAACTTTAGTGTGCTGGTAACTTGTAAACTTTAGAACTTGGCTTGTATACTATTCGAGACCACCATAATGAGTATTTATTGATATAATTGGAGTGACTTGTCTAACTTGGTAAATTCTAGGATTACACCCAAAAAGCCTTTATATGTTATGTAATATTAACTAACTACACTGGTTAGTTACCCCCGTATAAACCCTTTTGTTTACTCTCACTTTTAGAGTAAGATACCCCTAGAAAAACCCTCAGAGCCATTCCTTTTTTTCTTACACCTTTGTTAAAATGTTTCGTTACACCCTTACACCTTAGCCTACCCTGTAGATTGAAATCCGTGGTTAGTTATGTTGATATAAATAATTCATAAAAACGTTGTTTATATTTTTCGATATCTCTACGTTTTGACGATCACAAAATGTAAAATCATTAAACGTAAGATTACTACGTAAACAAGTATTAAGTTAGTTTATATCATTTTATCCAACTAAATCACTTAAGGTATGAATAAACAAGTGCTTAATACATTTCATGATCAAAGGGGTATTTAATTAATTATTACAAAGTTTATTAAATAATATAAACATATTATATAATTTTGAAAAACACTTTTGGTAATAAAGGAAAATGTTTAAATCATACTAAATATATGAATTCAAATTTTTAACCAAAATCAGTTAGTTTTTCATCAAATAAACTTTCCCCAGAAAAAGACAAGAAATCTGGCCGTTACAGGTGGGCGGCCCCCTTAATTATAAGGGGCGGCCCCCCCGGCCACGAATTAAGGGGGCCGGCACGCTCCCTGTGTCAGATTTCTTTGCCTATAAATACCATCTCAAACCTAGTATTTTTCCTCACCTTTTGCACTAAAATTTTCAGATCCAATCCTCTCTAAACATCTTTCAAAACCCTTTGATCATAATATTATTAATCCTTGTTTCAAGTGATTCAATCCCTCCTCATCCATCCTCATCCAAAGTACAAGAGAAGAATACTCCTTCAACATCAAGTTTAAGAAGTATTGTAGATTAGTAGTGTATATTGTGTATATCATTTCTGAAGGTGTGGTGTGCTTGTAATTAGATAGATCTAGGTGTGTTAGTTGTGAATAGAAGTTTTCTAAAGAGGAAGAAGTAATGAAGTAGTGAAGTGGTGTGAAGTAGTGAAGAAGTTGTGGAGTGTATATGTTGTGTAGAATTCATGCTAAGTTGTGTAGTGGTGTGAGATTGGTTCTAGCTAGAATTAGAACCCGACATTTAGCTTAGTGTCGTAAATTGGTGTAAGCAAAAGTTGTGTAAGGTTTTCTCCGCCATAAGCGAGCTTGTTGACATAGTGAAGAAAACTCCCGAGTTAGGTGCTCGGGGAGTGGAGTAGGACGAAGAGGAGATTCGTAGCCGAAGCACTATAAATCCTTTGCCTCACAGTGCTATCTTTCTACCTTTATTTCCTTACTTATTTACTTGCATGTTTCATATTATATTAGTATACTTTGTTGTTAATAATTGCAAGTTGAGATCACATAAAATTGGAATCGAAGTTTTCATAACGAAAGTTTTATAAATTAAAAAGACGTAAAACTATTCAACCCCCCCCCCTTCTAGTTTTCCACAATTGGTATCAAGAGCCACGTCAAACAAGACTTTTCAAATATTGTATTTTAAAAAATGAAATCGATCTATGGAAATGGAAAAATATTTAGAAGGGAAAATTGTTTTCAAACCAGCATTTCTTGAAAATGAAAATTTTCCTGAATGGAAAAATCGATTCGAAAGTTATGTGAAATCAATAGACTATTATCTTTGGCATGTCATTTCAATTGGTGATATTCAATCAATAAATACTATTTTTGAAAAACAAAATAATTTGGCAAAATTCATTATATACAAAGCTCTACCAAGTGTTGAGTATGAAAGAATATTTTTTTGTCAAACGGCAAACGACATGTGGAAAAGTCTTTCAAAATATCACCAAGAAGAATGTCAAGCCAAAGAAAAACTTGCACATGAGTTAGTAGCAAAAGAAAGTATAGTAGATAAATATTTAGTTGAAGTAAGTACAAGTGCTACTAGTTCAAATGTTTCATGTGAAGGTAATGATGCCGAAAACAACATGAGCCATGACAAGAGTGAACAAGAAGATTATGTAGAGATGACAACAAAGAAGGAACCAAGTGACAATGACGATGACGATTCTAGTTCCGAAAGTGAAGACGAAGAATATGCAAAGGTTGTCAAAGAATTCAAAAGACTCATTAAAAAGCGACAAAGAGCACAAGACAAAAGGAAAACAACACGAAGGAAAAGATTTGATGATGAAGACAAAAAGACTAAACAAGAATGTTTTGTCGCTCAAGCATCAAATGAAATATGCCTAGGAATTAATTTGGAGCCCGATGAATGGGTAAAGGATAGCGGGTGCTCAAGACACATGACGGGGAATCGCAAGTTATTCTCTACATACAAAGCATACAATGGAGGTAATGTTATTTTTGGTAGTGATCGTCGTGGAAAAATCATAGGCAAAGGTACAATTTCTCAAGAATCCCTAACTATTGAAAATGTTGAACATGTAGATAACTTAACATATAAATTGCTTAGTATAGGTCAAATATGTGACAAGAAGTGTAGGGTTACCTTTACCGATAAGAATAGTGTAATTATTAAGGATGATAAAGTCATAGGTAGAGGAATTAGGAAAGGCGGCGTATATGTTATGAAACTAGGAGATAAATTAGAAGATAAGATATGCCTAGCAACTTTAGACGAAAACTCCACCTTGTGGAATAGGAGACTAGGTCATGCAAATATGCAACAAATACAATCTTTGGTGTCTAAGTAATTAGTTAGAAACTTGCCTAGTCTAAAATATAATCAACACTTTTGCGATGCTTGTAAAATAGGAAAACAAGCACATGCAAGTCATAAAGCTAAAAATATAGTATCCACTACTAGATGCTTAGAACTACTTCACATGGACCTCTTCGGTCCATCTGCGGTGCGGAGCTATGGTGGCAACCGCTACACCTTAGTTATAGTAGATGACTATTCACGATACACGTGGACTAGGTTCTTAAGCAATAAAACCGAAGCCTTTAAAAAATTTGAGACATTTAGTAAAATGATACAAAATAAACTAGGATGCCCTATAGTCTCAATTAGGACGGATCATGGTAGGAAATTTGATAACGAAGTACAATTCGGAAAATATTGTGATTTGAATGGAATATCTCACAACTTTTCCGCTCCACGTACTCCTCAATCAAATGGGGTAGTAGAAAGGAAAAATAGGTCTTTACAAGAAATGAGTAGAACCATGTTAAATGAGCAATCTATCCCACAAAAATTTTGGTGTCATGCCATAGATACTTCAACATATATACTTAATAGGGTGTCTATTAGAAGATTTCTAGGAAAAACTCCTTATGAGTTATTAAGAGGTAGAAAACCAAATATAGGCTACTTTAGGGTATTCGGAAGTAAATGCTTTATTCTTAATACAAAGGATTATCTCACTAAGTTCGACCCTAAGTCATATGAAGGAATTCTTCTAGGATATTCGCAAAATAATTGTGGTAGTCATAAATTCTCCTATCCATGAGACGCTTATTAGGACTAAAGTTTCCCTCCTAATTAATGTAAAAAAATTTTAAATTTGCTCTAAAATTACTCTAAAAAGTGTTTCTCTCAGTTTTATTACACAATTACTATCAAGCAAGCAAAAATCAAGCATAATGGTATCCTATGAGGTATCATTAATCTACCCTAATTTACCCCCCTTACACTTAAGTTGAACATTGTCCCCAATGTTCTAAAATAAGAAATGAAAGAGATAAAAGGTTAAAAGAATAAAATCGGATACTCCCCTGATTCGTTCTTTATGCAAGTGAAGTAACACGGTTAGATCCTCCTCCAAGAAGATGAACTATCAAAGCTTCCCTTCCAGTATATGCATCATCTTCTTGTCCTAAATAACCTGTTAAGATGGAAACACTACAAAAAAAACCTCACATAAAATCGGCGGCATTATTCATATATATATATAGACGTATACCTAGAAAGCAAGTAAGATATAATGCTTGTGGAATGATTTTTCTACAGATTTCCTAGAATTCTTAAGAGAGATTTTGACAAACATACAAGTTCCGTTAGTAAACTTTAATCAACAAATAAATTTCAGATTTTTGCACCTGACGTCGTCAGGTATTAACTCCTGACGCCGTCAGAGTGTTCTGACAGAAAGTTTAAGTTGAGTTTCCGGAAAATTTCTTGGAAAACCTTTGGCTCAATTCCTGGGAATTCTGCAGAAAAAATCATTATGACTCGATACAAGCATTTGACTCTAACAA
>LBNU01026246.1:10455-21686 GCA_014162995.1 Artemisia annua | reverse complement strand
AACCACTAAAAACGGACCTATAACGAAGAAGTTGTGTTAAAAACAAGTTACTACTAGACTTACGCAAATTTCCGGAAAAAGCTTGCTGTTGTATGAAATATTTTGGTCAAAAACGAGCCTTAGACCTTTTCAAAACTTGCCAAACTACTGAAATTATGTTAGTATATCTTTTTACCTTTCCGGGGATATAAAGAACTTGAAAATCGGCCTTATAACGAATTAGTTATGATTTTTCGAAAGTTATTATTTTCATATATAAGTTACCAGCACTTATTCAGAAAATATTCTAAGTATACTTATAAACACCCATGTTGAGAGCTATTTTCCCGTCAATTGACTTAGTTTTGGAGTTTTGGACCACAAGGAACAAAAGTTAGAGCACCTTGCCTAGTTTTCAAATCAAAAAGCCGTTCGTTATTTGGACTTAAGATGAATAATCTACAGCCATCCAAATATTTATAAAAACTGCCCAGAAATGACAGCTTTAGTCTAAAATACCAAACTTCTCGACCATTTAGCATAAAATCTAGACACTTTGAGCAAAACTTCATTTCTAAACATTTTGAGGCCTGGTGCTAAGCTTTCCATAAATACTAATTTTACCTCCTAACTCTCAATATTCACTGTTTTACAACTAATTTTCCGAAGCCATTTTTGACCGTACTTCCAAAATTTCTAAGTGTTATATTTTACGTCAAAAACCTATATTTCACTATATTTCACTATATAACTATTATATAACATTGTTAAACCATATAAACATGTAATAATCACCATGACCTTATACGAAGATGTAATTTATATTTTTGCCAACAATATATATTTTGTGTACAAAAACGAGTGGTATAGATATTAGTGCAAGTGCATACATAAACCGAATTCATAATCTAAACTAGATTATTTGCATTCATTATAGGTTGCGATTAGGATATTGCACCTTATTACCACAGCTCATACCTTTCCGTTCATACCGTACCTTAAGGTGAGTTTTCATAGCCCCGTATGCATTCTTTTATTGTTTTCAAATCCCACGGGGGAGAATACATTGCACCATTTTTCCATACGGAACTAAGTATACCAAACCATATACAATGCTTAAGTTACTGAAATTGACATCAGATGGCAAGTTGCTATGATTACTGCTAGGATCAAGAAGTTCATGAAGAAAACAGGAAGAGGCATTGATTTCAAAGCCAAACAGGGTATAGCATTTGATAAGTCTAAGATTGAATGCTTTAACTGTCAAAGGACTGGACACTTTGCAAGGGAATGCAAGTTTGCTAAGTATCAAGCAAACAGGATGATTGAGAAACCCAAAACCAAGGTTGAAATCAAGGAAGTTCCTGAACAAAAACCAAAAGCTTTAGTGGCTCAAGAAAATCTATCAGAGGTTGACTGGAGTACTGAATTTGATGATGAACCAGTCACTCTGTCTATGGTTGCAATGGAGGAATTTGATTGGAGCACAGTTTTTGATGAGGAACCAGGATGTCTTGCTTTGGATTCTACTGAAGATCTTGGAGGCTTTGATTGGAGCATGGAAAGAGAATATGAACCTGTTCTGCTGGCTTTGGTTGCTACTTCACCTACTTCACCTTATGCTACTGAGGTATGCTTTAAGTGTAATAATGTTTATCAAAAGCTACTTAATGACTATGTGTCTGAAAGAGATAAACATAATAAAGCTAGGACTGAAGTACTTGGTTATCAATTGACTTTAGAGTCAATGGAAGCCAAAATAATAACACATGAAAACAATGAAGTAGCTTGGGCAGAACAATATAAGCAACAGGATTATCAATTAAAACTAAGTGAATGGAAGTTAGGATGTAAGGTGTCTGAATTAGAAAAGATGACTAAAGAAAGAGATGCTTTGTTAGATAAACTTGCTAGTTGGAAAGAAGCTGGTCTTACACATGTTAGTTTCTGTGAAAAACAAAGAAGAACAAATGTTAAAACAGGACTAGGTTATGGTGTTGAGTATAGTAGTTCAGAAGAGAACCCAACTAGTGATAAGGAACAAGAAAGTTCAGAGGAACTCTCAACTAGTGAATTTGAAACTTGCTCAGAAGAAAACAGATCTAGTAGTGAGGAACCCATAAGCCCAACACCTCCTGAATTTAAGAAAGATGAGGGGTATCATGCAGTTCCTCATGCTGTTGGAAGCTTTCAACCACCTAGGAAAGATGTTTCTTGTTATGGAGTAGACAATCTAGAGTTTAGGAATAAACTTAAGGGTCAATCTAATCCAAGTTCATCTGAAGAAAAAGTTGAGATTCCTAAGAATGCTACACATAAAAGAAGTGCTAGGAATACAAACAATGATAAAAGGTTTTCTAAAGTTTCTCAAAAACCAGCAGTATTCTCAAACTTTTCTCAAAGGACTGCTAGTCACTCTGCAGTACCTTCACGAAACTCTTTTCAAAATACTGCTAACTTTAAAAATTCTTTTAATCATTCACCTAGAGGTCATACTGGTCTTGGCTATAAACCTCAAAGAACAGGATTTGGGTCAATGAATCAAAAATTATGCTTTGTTTGTTATAGTCCTAATCACTTGATAAAAGATTGTAACTTACATTCAGATTACTTAAGTCAATACCCAAAGACTAAATCTGCTCAACATAGGCCAACAGAGACAAAACCAGTTTCACACAAACCAGTTTGGAATTATTCAAATAGGGTCAACCATAGTAATTTCACAAAAACCTATAGGTACCCTCAACAGAAAAGATCTTTTTCCAAACAACCAGTACCTTCAGGTCACACTTTTCAAGGTACTTGTAAGCCAAAAACAGTATTCTCTCAAAGTACTGTTAGGAGATTTTCACCCAATCAAGGTACTGCTGATAAAAGGCCTTACAGAAGAGTCCCTAAACCACAGACCTCAACACAAAAAGTTAAAACAATGTGGGTCAAGAAGGAAAGTACTGCTGGGGACCAACCAGTACTTTCAGAATGTATGGGTGGAAAGAAACATATTGCTGAAAAAGAAAGTTGTTTTTCTAACAAAGATCAAGTTTTGAAACATAAGAAAGTAATTGATCATGTTCACAAAAACAGTGGAAATTACATACTTAAAGATTTTAAGTATGTGACTCCACAAGGGGAACACAAGTCAGTAATGGCTTGGGTTCCTAAAAGAAACTAACTTTCTTATCATTGTGCAGGGCAACCCAGAAGAGGAGCTTAAAGATCATTTAATTGTTGATAGTGGTTGCTCTGGAAGCATGACAGGAGAAAAGGAGATTCTGTCAGATTTTAAGCCATACTTTGGAGGAAAAGTTGCTTTTGGGGATGATGCTACTGGAGGAAGAATTACTGGAAAAGGAACTATCAAGACAGGAAAGATTGATTTTGAAAATGTTCGTTATGTGAAAGAGCTCAAGTTCAATCTCTTATCAGTCTCTCAGATATGTGACAAGAAGTACCCTGTGTTGTTCACTGATACAGAGTGTCTTATTCTATCCCCTGAGTTTAAGTTTGAAGATGAAAAATTGGTGATTTTGAGGGCACCAAGACACAATGATGTGTATAGTATTGATATGAAGAATATTATCTCCTCTGAGAAAGCTACATGTTTGGTAGCAAAGGCAACACTTGAAGAAGCACATCTATGGCACAGAAGATTAGGTCATGTGAATTTCAAGAACATCAACAAGCTGGTCAAAGGCAACTTGGTTAGAGGTTTACCTTCCAAAACTTTCAAGACTGATCATTCATGTTTAGCTTGCAAGAAAGGTAAACAGCATAAAGCTTCATGTAAGAAGCTTGGGGAAAGAACAGTTAGAGAACCTTTGGAGTTGTTGCATATGGATTTATTTGGACCTGTTTCTGTTTCAAGCCTTAACAAGAAGAAGTACTGCTTAGTTGTGACAGATGATTGCAGTCGTTTTAGTTGGGTCTTTTTCTTGGGATTTAAAGATGAAACTTTTGATGCCATTCATGATTTAATAATATCCCTGGAAAATCAATTAAGACTCAAGGTTAGAGGTATTAGATGTGATAATGGGACTGAATTCAAGAACAAGCTTATGGATGATTTTTGTGCCAACAAAGGAATCAAGAGGGAGTTTAGCATTGCTAGAACTCCTCAGCAGAATGGAGTTGCAGAAAGGAAGAACAGAACCTTGATAGAAGCAGCAAGAACAATGCTTGCAGATTCTCTCTTACCTATTCAGTTTTGGGCTGAAGCAGTAAGTGCTGCTTGCTATATTTTGAATAGAGTTTCTATCACCAAACCTCAGATGAAGACACCCTATGAATTACTAATGGGCAGGAAACCTAGTATAAGCTTTATGAAGCCTTTTGGATGTCCTCTTACTATCCTTAATACCATTGATAATTTGGGAAAGTTTGAAGGCAAGTCTGATGAAGGATATCTTTTGGGTTATTCTACAAATAGTAAAGGTTTTCGAGTGTATAATAAGGTTACAAAGAAGGTTCAAGACTGTCTCCATGTTGAATTTCTTGAAGATCAGACAAATCAAAGAGGTAAAGGTCCCGATTGGATGTTTGACCTTGATGTATTGACTCCTTCAATGAACTATGTGCCTGTTAGGGAGGAGAATCAAGTTGTTCATTCAGAAGAAGAAGATTCACAGTTCATAGTTCATGGTGTTAATGCAAGTTCTACAGCTGTTCCAGATACAGAGTCTATTCCTGTTAACAAGAAGCAAAGTACTGTTGAAAAACAAAGTACTGATGATTCAACTCCCATAATCTCTGATGAAGATCAAGCCATTCAAGATGTACTCAATAGGATAATTTTTCAAGAAACACTTGCAAAGTCCTATGAGGATGAACAAAGACGAGCTTATGAAGCAGAGAAGACAAAAGGAAAATCTAAAAATTCATCTGACAGTACTTTGGACAACAGCACTTTGGATCCCAGTACTTTGGATCAAAGTACTGCTGCTCCATTTGAAAGTACTTCTGGGGGGTTAATTCAAACACTTGGACAAATACTGATGATTGGCCTGGTCCATCCATGCCTCCTTTTGAAAAATCAGATGACGAGCTGCAAGATGATGGAATTTTCTCTCAACAAGGTCCTGATTTCACAAACTTGGAAGATGATCTTACTGTACCAACTACTCACACTTCAAGAGTACATAAGAATCATCCTACAAATAAGATTATTGGTTCTCCTACTTCTGGTGTTCTTACAAGGTCTAAAGCTAAAAATACCATCAAGCCCCATAATGCTTTGCTTAGCTTTGTTTATAAACAAAACAGGATGAACCATAAGGATCAACAGACTTGTTTGTTTGCTTGTTTCATCTCTCAAGAAGAACCCAAGAATATAGCTCAAGCTTTAACAAAAGAAAGCTGGGTTGAAGCTATGCAAGAAGAACTTCTACAGTTTAAGCTTCAAGAAGTTTGGGTCTTATGTGATTTACCTGATGGCATGAAGGTAATTGGTACAAGATGGGTCTTCAGAGTCAAAAGAGAAGAAAGAGGTAATGTCATCAAGAACAAAGCAAGATTGGTTGCACAAGGATATAGACAAGAAGAAGGAGTGGATTATGATGAAGTATTTGCTCCTGTAGCAAGAATTAAAGCAATCAGACTATTCCTTGCCTTTGCCTCTTATATGAGATTCCCAGTCTATCAAATGGATGTCAAGAGTGCCTTTCTTTATGGCAAAATTACAGAAGAGGTCTATGTTAAACGACCTCCTGGTTTTGAAGATCCTGAACATCCCAACAAAGTCTACAAAGTTGTCAAAGCATTGTATGGTCTTCATCAAGCCCCTAGAGCTTGGTATGAAAGACTCTCAAATTTTCTGTTACAACATGGCTATAGGATAGGAGCTATTGATAAGACTTTGTTCATAAAAAGAGACAAAAAGGATATCATGCTTGTTCAAGTGTATGTAGATGATATTATCTTTGGAGCAACAAAACAGTCCATGGTGAAAGAGTTTGAAGAACTTATGCAAAAAGAATTTCAAATGAGTTCAACGGGTGAGTTAACTTTCTTTTTGGGGCTTCAAGTTAAACAGTCAAGTACTGGTATCTTCATAAGTCAAGATAAGTATGTCACTGACATTCTTAAGAAGTTTAACCTCAATACTATCAAGCCAGTCACTACACCCATTAAATCTTCAAATTCACTTGGTAAAGATGAAGATGGAAAACCAGTGGAAGTCAAGCTTTACAGATCTATGGTTGGGTGTCTCATGTACTTAACTGCATCAAGACCTGATATCATGTTTGTTGTTTGTCTATGTGCAAGATATCAAGTTTCACCCAAGATTTCTCATATGAATGTTGTACAAAGAATCTTTGCCTATCTCAAGCATCAACCTAAGTTAGGATTGTGGTATCCTAAGGAGTCCCCTTTTCACTTGGAAGCTTTTTCAGATAGTGATTATGCTGGAGATAATTTTGATAGAAGATCAACCACTGGTGGATGCCAATATCTTGGAAGAAGATTAGTCTCTTGGCAATGTAAGAAACAAACAATTGCAGCAACCTCATCTACTGAAGCAGAATATGTTGCAGCTGCAAGTTGTTGTGGACAAGTACTGTGGATGCAAAATCAACTCTTGGACTATGGATTCAATTTCAAGAATACTCCTATCAACATTGATAATGAGAGTACTATTTGTATTGTGAAGAATCCAGTTTATCATTCCAAGACTAAGCACATTCAGATTAGGCATCATTTTATTCGAGATTGTTATGAGCACAGATTGATTAATGTTGTCAAGATTCATACAGATGATAATGTAGCAGATTTACTCACAAAAGGCTTTGATGTTTCAAGATTCAAGCATTTGGTGGTAAGTATTGGTATGATCAATTTTTAGGCTATTTTTGAGGGGAGGCATTAATAGTTATTCATATTTTGAGGGGAGGCTACATATATCATTCAAAAGAAAGGAACTTTTATTCATTAAAAGTTACAGTACATTCATCTTCAAGACCACAGTCATTACATCAACAGAGATACATGATCAAGCAAACCTACATCAACCTACAACCTACATAAACTACTCCATAGGATTTTTCCCTTTGCCCTGGTAGTTGTGTTTTCCCTTCTAAGCTTGCTTTCTCTTTTCATCAAAAGATGCTTGCATTTTTGGACAAGCTAGGAAAAGCACTTGCATTGGAGGTTTCTCTAGTCTTGCAGGCTTCTCTTCCACAGGAATCTTCAGGTTCTTCAGGGTAGTCCTAAAGCTTGGTTCAAGGCTCTTGGCAGTTCTTTGGATAGTGTTGTAGCTGGAGCAGCAGTTGGTGCCTTTCTCTTAGAGTTTCTCTGGTTTGAGCTTGATGCAGTTCCTGGCTTTAAGTCTGAATCAGAATCAGAGTCAAAATTAAACTCAATCTCTGTGTCACTAGAGTCATCAGATGAGATATAAACCAATGGAAAGTTGCTCATGGTGAAGTTATGGTTTTGAAAGATGAAGATAAGTTTTTGAAGCTTTTGTTATGTTTTTGTGATAAAGTAAAGTGTGTATGAAGAGTCTTTTTATAGGCAAATGGGTTTTGGATGCTGAAAGTACTGTTCAACGGCTATAATGAAAGTACTGCTTTGCTGACGTTGGAAGTACTGGTACTATTCCAACGGTAACAAAAGTGTGGTAAGATATTTTTTTTTGGAAAGGAATAAGGGCTAAAAATAACGGTTTGCGCATTTATTGGGATTCGATTTTTTAAATCTTACCCATATATACTTAACCCTACCGGATTATTCTCTTTCCTTATAACTAACATCCCACTTTTCATAAACATAACCCTCGCCGCTCTCTTACTTACTCAATCATATAACAATGGCTCGTTCCACTTGTAATCGTCACAATATGGTAGCCAACATGGATAAAACGGAATTAAATGTTGATTTTCATGATATAATTGATTTTCTCACTGGGTCGTCAATCAATTATGCTATCTTGGTCAATCCCGATGTTATTGGACCATGGATTCAAGAGTTTTGGGCTACTGCTAAAGCTGGATGGGAGGAGATGGATGTTTGGTTTATTACAGCTAAGGTTGCTGGGCGTAATATTCGAATTACAGAGGATACTATAAGAACAGACCTTCAGTTTAATGATGAAGAAGGTACTACTTGTTTTGCGAAAGAGGTACTTTGGGATACACTTAGGGATATTGGATATGAGGGTTCACTTCGCAAGCTAACCTTTGACAAACCCTTATTCAGTCCACATTGGAAATATTTGATCCATGTCCTACTTCATTGTCTAAGCAACAAGAGTACTGCTTGGAATGAATTTCCCAAATCAATAGCATCTGCCTTGGTAGGACTCGCTACTAATCAGCCATTCAATTTTTCTTGGATGATACTTGATGGTATGCTTAAACACATCAAGAATGGTTCTCCATTTTTGATGTATCCTAGGTTCATACAGGTCTTTTTGAATAAACAGCTTGAAGGTGTTCCTAAACCCCAAGAATTTTTGCCAGTTGTTACTCTTCCTGATAAGGTATTTACCTTCATGGCCACCAAGAGTGCTAAATTTTCTGGTAGGGATACACCTCTCACTGCTCACATGTTGGAGGTAGCACAAGTTATTAGAGATGCTGCTTATGAAGATTCAGAGGATGTGTCATAATTCTCAAATTTTCAGGTCAATTCATTATTCCCGACATTTCCTATTCATTGAATTTCAATTCAACATTTCACGTAAACAGGGTTTACGGGTATCCATTTGACGAGACCGGGTAGGTTAAGTCACATTTTCAACCATCGTACATTTCCTAGACTAGGGTTAGTCTACATTGCATCACGACATCATTTGCATTCTATTCCACTCGTAGATATATATTTTCAAGTTACCCTTATTTATTTATTTGTATATAAATAATAAGACAAGTTATTAATTTTTAACCTAATGTACCAAACAAATTCCACTAGTGCACTAATATATTTTTATATTAGTTATTTTTCCATTTAGGTTATAAAAATATACTTTATTTATTTTTGGTGGTTAACCAAATAATAAACATTTACTTGAACCTATATACCAAATAAAAGTATATTAATAAAGCAATACCTATCAAAATACCCAATGTGTATGAAAATTATATTTTTATAATTTTTACGACTTTATTATATCCCGTATAGTCCCGATATATTTTACGTTTAGTTAACCCGGTACACGATAACGCTAAAAATACCAAACGATGCACTAAACGGTACCCCGTAAAACCAAAGCGGGACAAAATATGACTAGCCACCCACCTCCTATGAGGTGGCCGGCCAAGGGGTCACATGGGACACTTGGTGCCCTCTAAACATTTCCACTAAATTTACTAACACCTAAATCTATCTCATAACTTGCATGTGAATTTTGTGATCAAGAAAATTTTCCTTCTCTTTTCTTTGTGCTCTCTAGCTCGTTCCAACCTACAAGACCAAGAGGACCAAAAATTTTTCAAGTTTCAAGTTATTTACAAGTAGTAGATACATCCATTACAAGGTTTTGAGATATAAACCTATGGATTGTTAGGTTTTTACATTTTAAAAGAGTTAAGGCTTCCAAGTAAGTGAACCACTAATTTTTCTATAAATTTCACCATGAAATCCTTGTTAGGTTTATGTAGAAATCTCATTTTTGAACTTGCCTATGAAGTCTATACCACAAAAACCTAATATTCTATCATTTTATGTGTAAAAATGGAGTTCTTATGAAATATTGGTGCAATGGTTGAAGTGGTGATATTAGGGAACCCATGACACCCTAAGAAGGTGTATGATAGATTAAGGGATGAGTTGTTGTTGATAGTAGTGGATTTGGACATGTACAAACCAAGTTATATCATTTTTGGAACTATATATAAACATTCTGTCCATATTTTTAAAGTTAGAAAAATTCAGTGAGTCTTGGTATATTTTGGATCTAAGATATAGAAAATACATCCTTAGATGAAACTATGGCCTTTTGAACCACTAAAAACGGACCTATAACGAAGAAGTTGTGTTAAAAACAAGTTACTACTAGACTTACGCAAATTTCCGGAAAATACCTTGCTGATGTACGAAATGTTTTGGTCAAAAACGAGCCTTAGACCTTTTCAAAACTTGCCAAACTACTGAAATTATGTTAGTATATCTTTTTACCTTTCCGGGGATATAAAGAACTTGAAAATCGGCCTTATAACGAATTGAGTAAATTACATAAATGGTCACTGTGGTTTGTCCATTTTTTCACATTTAGTCATTGAACTCTTTTTTTGACAAGGTCAGTCATTAAGGTTTTAAATCGTTACACATCCAGTCATTAAGGTTTCAATTTCGTTACATAAATGGTCACTGTGGTTTGAAACTTCAGTGACCATTTATGTAACGAAATGGACTGAATTTGTAACGATTTGAAACTTCAGTGACCATGTATGTCAAAAAAAAAGTTCAGTGACTAAATGTGAAAAAATGGACAAACCATAGTGACCATTTATGTAATTTACTCTAACGAATTAGTTATGATTTTTCGAAAGTTATTATTTTCATATATAAGTTACCAGCACTTATCCAGAAAATTTTCTAAGTATACTTATAAACACCCATGTTGAGAGCTATTTTCCCGTCAATTGACTCAGTTTTAGAGTTTTGGACCACAAGGAACAAAAGTTAGAGCACCTTGCCTAGTTTTTAAATCAAAAAGCCGTTCGTTATTTGGACTTAAGATGAGTAATCTACAGCCATCCAAATATTTATAAAACTGCCCAGAAATGACAGCTTTAGTATAAAATACCAAACTTCTCGACCATTTAGCATAAAATCTAGACACTTTGAGCAAAACTTCACTTCTGAACATTTTGAGGCCTGGTGCTAAGCTTTCCAGAAATACTAATTTTACATCCTAACTCTCAATATTCACTGTTTTACAACTAATTTTCCGAAGCCATTTTTGACCGTACTTCTAAAATTTCTAAGTGTTATATTTTACGTCAAAAACCTATATTTCACTATATTTCACTATATAACTATTATATAACATTGTTAAACCATATGAACATGTAATAATCATTATGACCTTATACGAAGATGTAATCTATATTTTCGCCAACAATATATATTTTGAGTACAAAAAAGAGTGGTATAGATATTAGTGCAAGTGCATACATAAACCGAATTCATAATCTAAACTAGATTACTTGCATTCATTATAGGTTGCGATTAGGAGATTGCACCTTTTTACCACAGCTCATACCTTTCCGTTCATACCGTACCTTAAGGTGAGTTTTCATAGCCCCGTATGCATT
>LBNU01026246.1:0-10087 GCA_014162995.1 Artemisia annua | reverse complement strand
TTAACATGTGATGGGTAGTCATACATATATACTTATGGTTTCCGTATAACTTCCATTTTATAAACCTATGATTTCTCACCAACATATTGTTGACGTTTTAGCAATGTATTTTCAGGTAACTAGTGTATCATCATGTGACTTGCATTGGACAAACATGGAGTCAAGGATTGACGCGTCTCACTGTTTTTATGTCAATGCACTTATCTATCGTTTGATCTTGTTGTTTTATTTTCAATAAATGTGTAAAAACTATTTGGGACCTTTGTTGTAAGCCTTTATGTTTTAAATAAAATGATCAAACGTTGTATTTACAAAACGACACTTTAGGTCGTTCAATGTAATCTTGTATGAGATGCCATGATCGTTACACCCGGGAATTCAATTCCGCTGCCATATTACAGGTAAATTCAGGGTGTGACAGGATGCATCTGAACATTCAGACTCTGCTCCCACTCCATCTCAAGATGATTCTCAACAGTCTGAGAGGTCCCCTTCAAATGAAGAAGATGTCTCTCAAAACATTGTTTCTTCACCAGTTCAAGAAATCTCTCAAAAAACTGTTTCAAGAGAAAAGATTGCTTCAACAGAAAAGACTGTTTCTCTGCAAGGTATTGCTATTGAAGATTCAGATCATGGTATAAATCAACCACCCACTCCCAATGATTATACTCCCACAGATGGTTCTCAGACATCTGGAGGAGATGAGGGAGCTGATGAGGTTACACCTGATGAAGAAGAGGTTCTGGATAATTATGCCTTGACAAGAGAGTTGAAGAGGTTGAAGAGAGCTTATGATGTTCAAGCTATTGCTATGGAAATTCTTCAACAGAAGTATAAGGAGTTGAAGAAATTAGTTAAGTCTCTCATTCCACAACATCCAGCAGGTCTCCAGAAGTTTAAGTCTAAGAGGAGGAGGCTAAGAAAGCTATCTTCATTCACATTGGGGAGGAATAAGGAAGATGTGAATTTAAATGAAGATGCTGTCTTTGAAGATACTGTTAATGAAAATACAGTTCTGAATCACAAGATTGTGGATGAAAAGACTGCTGATCAAAGTACTGATGTTGTTGATCAAGATGCTGTTAATACTGGTTTAAATATTCCACAGACACCACTTGAAGAACAAATTCCTCATCAAGATACTGTTGAAAGAAAGAATGATGAGACTGAGCAAATAAATATTCAAGAAGCTGACATTCCAATCAGAAGTGGTGATAAAGAAGAATTGGATTTGGAAGGTACTGGTGTTGGTCTTGCTCAAGATATTACTAATCAAGATACTGCTCAAGGTACTGTGAGGCAGTCTCTCATTACACCAAGGACCTCAGATTTTGAAGAAGATGTGGGTCCATCCAATCCAGTTCAGGAAGAAGAAGAGATAATAAAGTCTACAAACTGTGATGAAGAGACTATTGCTGAGATTATGATGAGTATATCCAGACCTAGAGGCATTGTTATTCAAGAAGTTGAACATACTCAAGAACAACCTTCTCCTCAACCTACTCAAGAAACTGATCCTAAAGACAAAGGGAAAGGAATCTTGGTAGAACCAGAGAAAAAGAAGAAGAAGAAGGAATTCACTTTAGCACAAATAAGGGCTATTCAAGAAGCTAAAGGTGAAGAAGCTGCTAAACAGTTACAAGCAGAACTTGATGCTGAGTTTGTAAAAGAAAGAGAGATTGTTGTTCAACAAAGAAGGTCAATGACAAAAGCCCAAGAAAGAAATTTTTATATGAGTTATTTGAAAGGTCATGGATACAAAGGTTTACAGAAGTTAAAGTATCAAGAAATGAAGGATTTATATAATGCTGTCAGAGAAGAATATCGAAGACAAATAGCTGGCATTATTGGTTATGATACTGAAGAAGGAATACAGATGATGGAAGCTAGTAATAAAAGGAAAAGAATAACAACTAAATCACAGTCATCAAAGAAGTCTAAATCTGAAGTGGAATTAAGAGCAAACACAATTGATGAACTGAGAAATTACCTAAGAGTTGTTGATTTTGAGCTTCCTAAGTCAGAAGAAGTTACTGCTACAAAGGCTAAGATATCAGATTTGGAGGTTATTGAATCTGAAAAAGATGGAGATTATTTTGTTTTCCATAGAGAAGATGACAGCTTCAGAGCATTTAATTTGTTGGTAGATGTATTGCACCTTATAGACAGAGAAGATTTGTTTTATCTACATCAACAGATTCAAGCTTATTTTGAACACATTCCACTCAAAGGAATTGGTGTATTGTTGCTGGGAGATCTGACAACAATGTGGGAAACAGAAGAGACAAGCACAGCTGATGTTTGGAAGAATCAAGAAGTCTGGGAGATTCAAAGTTGGAGATTCTTTGCAAATGCTGGTGTACATGTCTTAGAATTGGAAGATGGTACTATGATTCATATGCTAGCAGAAAGGAGATATCCTCTTACAAAAGAGATTTGATGATGAGGATGCTGGATCATGGTATGGAAGTAGAGCAAGAGGATGAAACTGCTCTAATGGTGATAAATTTGTTCATCAATTGGATAATTTTGAAGGATGATGATTAGTAAATACTGGTCCAAGAGGATGAAACTACATTTTTGGTCCTCGTGGTTTACCGGGTATAATGGTTTTGGTCCAATAGTTTAAAACGTAACGGATCCAGTCCAAGATCCGACGACCCGTAACACTTTTGGTCCAAAACTTGGTCCACCATTTTTTTGACCAATTTTGACCGTTAAATCTGAGGGCATTTTTGTCTTTTCATTTATATTGTTAAATAAAAGAGTCAACTACATTATTTTTGGTCCTTGTGGTTTGTCGAGTGTTTCGCTTTTAGTCCAATAGTTTTTATACATATGTTTATATACATTTTTACTTATGTTTTATCTACGTTTTAATCTATATTCTTATCTAGGCTTTTATATACATTTTATACATGTTTTTATCTACACTTTTATCTACGTTTTTATATAAGTTTTTATGCACAACTTTATACACGTTATATACACATATTTTTCTCTATGTTTTTATTTACGCTTTTCCATACGTTTTTATCTACGTTTTAATATACGTTTTTGTATGCATTTTTTAATTTTATATATCTACGTTTTTATCAACGTTGTTATATACAATTTTATCTACTCTTTTATATATGTTTTATATACGTTTTATATACATTTCTAAAAACGTGGATAAAAACGTATATAAAACATAGATAAAAACGTATATAAAAGCTTAGATAAAAATGTAGATTAAATCGTAGATAAAATTGTAGATAAAACACATATAAAAACATATATAAAAGCCCAGATAAAAACATAGATTAAAACGTATATAAAATGTGTGAATAAAAATGTAAATAAAAAGGTGCATAAAAACCTACATAAAAATATGTAATAAAACGTATATAAAAACGTGTCATAAAACGTATATAAAAACTTGTATAAATTTTGAAAGTAATTAGAAAAGAATTTTTTTAAGAAAACCAAAGAGTTGGTTTTTTTTTCTTTTTTTTTTAAAGAAAATTAGTTCTCAAATTTCTGTCAATTTATAAGCAGTTTTAGTTACTTAAAATTGTTAAAAATATTTTCGTAAGTTTTAAAATTCACTTTCTTTCTAAAAAAAAATTAGTTCTTAACTAAGTTTAGCTGTAATAAAATTTTCATAATTTATTTCAAATTTTTTAGATAGTTTTTAATCTCTATAAAAGTTTTTAGCTGTTAAAAGTTTATTTTTTTGGTTTTATAAATTTATGAGTTAATTACATTTTTGGTCCTTATGGTTTGCTAAATGTAACACTTTTATTCCATTAAGATGAGGGTATTTTAGTCATTTCATGTGTCTTAATTGGTCAAACTAACAGTCAACAAAAATTTGGACCAAACGTGTTACGGGTCGTCGGATCTTGGACTGAATCCGTTACGTTTTAAACTATTGGACCAAAACCGTTATACCCGGTAAACCACGAGGACCAAAAATGTAGTTAACTCTTGTTTAAAATCTTTTGAATAAACAAGTACTTTATTCAAAGTACTGCTGATCAAACAGTACTTTCACAAAGTACTCAGCCTAAAACCAGTAAAGTCTTTTTGAAATAACAATTTTTGTCATGTGCAAAATACTTTTTGGAGTACAAATGTTTGCAGCAACAAATTGTTTTTGGAGATGAACATGGTGTTAGTACTTGTACTACACAATAAATGGTATTCAACTCACCATGTTTAACAGACAAGAAAGAGTTTGATTCATCATGAGGGTACGGCTCTGATGTGATAATCAAATCCGTTTTTAGTTGATAATTTACTAAAAAATTGTATGGTTTTCAACTCACCATATCTGTGATAAGTGAAGAGTTGACTAGCCCACAAGAAAATGGCTTGTGGTAAAGGCTGTGGAAAATCCATTCATATTGTAATTAGTTCACCATGGTAGTTGTACTAAAAGAACTAGCTAGTCCAAAAGCAAACGGCTATTGGTAAAGACTACTCAAATCCGTTGATAGCTGATGATTTGCTAAAAATAATATGGTTATTAATGTACCATGGTTTACTTAACCTAAACATTGGCTACTCCAGAGTTAATGGCTTTGGTAAAGAGACATCAAAATCCATTAATTTTCAATGATTCACCTCTCACAGGAGTTAACACACCTAGAAGTGATGAGAATAGTATGAAACTTAACATGATTTGATGTATCTTATGTTGCTAAGTAGCTGAGAAAAAATTAAGTTGCTGTAAAGATAAANAATGTACCATGGTTTACTTAACCTAAACATTGGCTACTCCAGAGTTAATGGCTTTGGTAAAGAGACATCAAAATCCATTAATTTTCAATGATTCACCTCTCACAGGAGTTAACACACCTAGAAGTGATGAGAATAGTATGAAACTTAACATGATTTGATGTATCTTATGTTGCTAAGTAGCTGAGAAAAAATTAAGTTGCTGTAAAGATAAAGAATTGTTGCTGATAAAGATTGCAGATACTACATACTGATGATAACAAAACAACGAGTATGTCTTTCAAAGAAACAACCTTTCCTTGAAGATAAAGATTACAAACAGAAACTTGAAGTCAAACAAGTAGAATCCAAGTTAGGGGAGGATTGTTGGGGTATAAATGTTGAAGTACTGCTGGACATCAAAGTACTGCTTAAGTATATAAGTCAAAGTACTGCTCAAGATCAAAGTACTGCTCGTTGAATAAAGTCAAAGTACTACAAAGGATTAAAAGACTGACGACATGCAAAGATTAGATTAGGAATATTATGTAAATTCTAGAATATTCTAAATTTAGAGTTACTTTACTTGTCGTTCAAGTATTGTAAACCGACTAGGGTTTTCCTTGTGCCTATAAAAGGATCCCTAGGTCGATATTAGAGATATACGATTTTAGAGAAAAGCTAAAGTTCGATATTAGAGATATTAGGGTTGTTTGTGAGTCTGTATTCGATAAGCAGATTCAATGTGTTAATATAATCATTGAAGTTTATTATTCTTCTTCTTAGCTTTGTTAAGTAAATTCCGCATACTTAAACAGAGTAATTCAGTGTTTCATTATTAGTAGTTTAGGATTTATCCAAGACTGCTAAACCCTTAACAAGCTATATAAGATAGTTTGGTCAGAGTATAACGATCCAACATATAACTTGATACATAACGTAAAATGTACAAGTTACTCGTAGTCATATTTTGTCTCAATATACGTTCAACACCTCTCAACGTCTCGAGTCCTCGTATGCTACAACACAGGTTCGTACATGTTTGTTATGTGGCATTATGATCAAACCCCTTAACAAACTATTTAGAATGTTTAAAATACTTTTAGGTGTCAAAGTGTTAAACATATATTAACTAGTTGAGAAATACATTTTACAAACAAACTCTTGTTTACATTTTAATCAAAATGAAAATGGTTTTATTACCTCATGTATAGTGTCATCTAAATCTAGAAAGATAACAAAAGATATCTTGGAAAGATTGTGAAAGATCTTGGAAAGATTTAGATTAGATTTCTAAAAGATTTTGAAGATCTTATTTTTCTATTAATAGTAGCTCATTGTTTCACCCATGTTTCTAACCACTTGAACACACATATAGATAAGCAGAAAATCATGTAGAAACATGAATCAATCACCCTTTCCATAATTATCATAATGTTACTAACTCTCATTATGTTGTAAGCATACACTTGTAATGATCCTGTGAAGCAAGCTAAAAGATCATGAGTCACAAGCATAGCATACTTCATGATCCACCAAGAAGGTTAGAAGATCTTGAAGTCATCATTCATTAAAGCATACCAACATATGAAGATTCAAGGGCACTTGATAACGCTCTAATTATACATATTTCTATATGCGTTATCTATGCTTTTATACTTGTATATTGGTGAATTATATGAGCTTTTGATACTTAATAGAGTATATTTGATATTGTAGGGTGTCGTGGAAGAAATGGAAGAAAACACGAAGATATGGAAGTTAAACGAAGAAACAAACTCAAGTTAAGATCTCCCGACACCTGTCCACTATTTTGGCCATAAGTAGAGCATACGAACTCCGATTTAGTTGATTCAAGCGGCCTCAGAAAGCTAAGAGAATTATCTACAACTTTCATGTTTTGGTCAAGAGCTGGAAACGAGCATAAGTATGCCGGTTTTGCCAATTAGTGCGGCGCACTTCCAAGTATGGAGCACAATAAATCAAGTGCGGAGCCCTTTACAAGTACGACGGGTTTTGTTAGTAAGTGCGGAGTACTTCGCTCCTGATCAGCTATAATGCATTAAATTGAGTCCTAACCGATCATATACTTCCCCAACTTGATCCCCAAGTGTTCCTAAGCCTATATATACCCCAAAAATGCAGAGAACCAAGACCCTAACATATACTATCATAAGAACACAACTTGGAGAGAAGGAGGAGTGGTGACGGTCTTAGGATCCAATGATCCAAACACTCCTTGTATTCGTCTTACTCGCATAAACGATTTAGTACATTTCTTTACTAATAATATTGAATATGTTTCTGAGTTTTATATGTTGGTTATTGGTTGGTTATGATATGATATTTAGACGATATTAGTATAACTTGTGAATATGAATGCTTATGAATTCGATGTTACTTTTGCTTGGAGCTTGTTTACTTTTGCTTGGAGCTTGTCTATCATAAGAACACAACTTGGAGAGAAGGAGGAGTGGTGAGGGTCTTAGGATCCAATGATCCAAACACTCCTTGTATTCGTCTTACTCGCATAAACGATTTGGTACATTTCTTTACTAATAATATTGAATATGTTTCTGAGTTTTATATGTTGGTTATTGGTTGGTTATGATATGATATTTAGACGATATTAGTATAACTTGTGAATATGAATGCTTATGAATTCGATGTTACTTTTGCTTGGAGCTTGTTTATCCTTTGATTGATCATTAGCAATTGAAGTAGGTCGAAAGGGTTAATTGTGTGTGGTTGGTTTTGAGACGTTTTGGCCAAGCGAATCAATATCATGCTTGTAGAAATTGTGTGATAAATTGCTAAACAAACCAAGTGGAATGATGTTTAAGACCCTTCCTTATGTAGAAATGCCGGGTTGGGAGGAATTCATATGTATGCATATTCGATATAAACCATTCTTAATGCGCTCGTGATGATGTAGTCTATAGGTCGAAAGGATTCTATATCATTATTGGTAGATATGTGTGTTACGATTAATACACCAATAATTGTAACTTGCATGTTTTTGTTTATATAAGTCTTGCTTTATCTCTGTCTATTATCTATGCGGATCATGTCTTGTTTGGTACTTTGATTTGCCTTATACACACGTTTAGTTATTTGATATGTGACAATCATTTGGCTTTGTTACTTGATAAACGATTTGTGAATTGCTACAAATCTCTTGGGACGACCTGGTCTTACCTAAAAACCTTTACTATAAACGGGGGTTATACTTTACCCGTGTGTTTTGTGTATTAAGGAATCGGTAAAATTAGTATTATAAATTTAAAGCGTTCGAAACACATCAGCACTTGACATCCTCAATGATTGAAGACTTCTTATTCAAGAAGTTCATGTAGATTAGTCATTCATATCCATTAGACTTTTATGTCTTAGATCATCATTGTATCATCACAATCTATTCACCAAACTAGATTAGATGGTTTATGTGTTTGTGCCATAAAACACAAGGTTTTTATGTTGGGCCACAAAACATAGTGGGAGTAGTTGTATCTTTGTAAAAGAACTAGCGGGAGTGGTTGTACCCTTGTAAAAGAACCCGGTATTTAGCTTTGTACCGGATAAAGTGTAAGCGACGATTGTAAGGTTTTCTCCACCGAGAAGGGAGCTTATTAATCTAGTGAAGTAACTCTCGAGTTGGGTACTCGAGGAGTGGAGTAGGGCGGAGAGGAGATCCGTAACCGAACCACTATAAATCCTCGTGTTCGGTTTGCGCTTTCTTTTACTTATTGTTTTGCTTTTATACTTGCATTATATCATTGCGTGTGGTGTGACTTGATGGTTATACTTGTGTGACAACTTGCTATATGCTTTATATTAGCCATAAGACTATTATTAGCATTTTACATATTATGGCAAGTTTGATTGGAAATTTGATACAACAAGTTTGAAGGATTTAAACGGTAACGTATTCACCCCCTCTACGTTTTCACAATTGATTTCACAAATATCATATTTTTTAAATTGGTATTTATAATTAATAAAGTATATTTTATATTTAAATATAAAAGACAATTTTATAAATACCCTTACTTTGGAATTAGGGTATTAATTAATTCTAACCCTAATATTTTCGCCCCTCCTTGGTTGTTTTCGGTCGTGCACAACACACCAAACACATATTTGTGTTTGATTTAATCAATAGGGCCATAAAACATAACGGGTTTGGCTGTACCCGAAGAAGAACTCGATATCTAGCTTATTATTGGTAAACTTGTAAGCGATGTTTGTAAGGTTTTATCCGCCGAGAAGAGATCTTGTTGACTTAGTGAAGTAACTCTCGAGTTAGGTATTTGAGTTGTTGAGTAAGGCGAAGAAGATTTTCATGGAACCACTATAAATCATCATGTTCGGTTTGCGCTTTCTTTTACTTATCGCCTTATATTTATATTTGCTTTATGTTTATGTTTGTACTTTGTAGTGTGGCTTGTTGTTCATATTGTGTGTTTGTATTGTCGTGACATGTTTTATTTTATACATTTTACTATCTTTTGTTGTAGAACTATTATTGACAATCTTCGTATTACGTCACACTTGATCGGTTATTTTATACAAAATATCTTAGGTTTTAAACGAAAACGTATTCAACCCTTACATTTCGACAAGATTTTATGAATTATTTGTAGATGTACCATAACTTAGAATGGGGGTTTCTTTTAACTTCAGGGTGACATATTTATAGTTGGCATTAAATTCGTATATATTTTTTCTTCAATTTTGTAGATGTACCATAATTAAGAATGGGGGCATCTTTTAACTTCTGTGTACATATTTATGGTTGCCTTCAAATCATATATTTTTTTTCTTCAATTTTTTTTGTCTCTACTGCTTATAATGCATGTATGTGCATTTTCTAAACTTAAATTATAAGTAATATTGGTTGTCTATAATTCCTTTTAAACTTAAATGTCTAATGACAAGTTTTACTATTTTATTTTCCGTTTCAAAACAAGTTTAAGTCATATGGTTGTTTTATTAATATCAATCTCATTAAAATGTCAATTTTTAAATGGCAAGTTTTTAATATTGGTCGATCTTTGCGTGTTTAACAATTCAAAAGAAAAAAAAAACACACAATTACTACATATAAAAAGTGAATAATTTATCTTAAAACTTAAAACTGACCTGGCAATGTGATATATCTAAAATACTCTTTTATTATTTTACTTTAACAAAACAAATAGTTTGACTTATTTTAAAATATGTTTTCTTATAATTATCATTAAAAAGTTTATCAATCGAATTTAATACATACTATAAATATATTTATCATTTCAACTATATATATATAGGGAAGGGATCCAGTAAGAAGAAAAACTAAAATAAGAATAATAAGAAGAATTTCTAGCCACATATTTCAAATAGG
>LBNU01026244.1:35494-45770 GCA_014162995.1 Artemisia annua | reverse complement strand
TCTAAAAATATATATATATATATATATATATATATATATATATATATATATATATATATATATATATATATATACATATGTTTCAACCGGGTTGAGCTGGATCCTTCAAACCCAGCGGGTTGACCCGGTTTAATTTGACCCATATTTCGACCCAACCCGTCGGGTTGACCCAGTTTATATTGACCCGTTTTTCGACCGGAACGGTTCAACCGGTTGAACCACCCGGGTCGAACCGGGTTCCAAAACGTTATGTTTAATCCCAAAATCCTCAAACTTTTATTATTTTTCGTTTATAACCCATAAACTTTTTTTTATCACTAAAACTATTTGCCGCTATAAAATCCCGTTGCTATGCACGGGTACTCGTTTAGTATAGTATAATGTAGACAAGTTACAAATAAATAAAAAGTGAAACAAAAACGTGGTTGTAGTTATCTGTTGGTGATAGCTGCATTGGCTCCCAATCTTCATCGTCAATCATGGCGAAACATTTTCTCAGCATTTCCTCATTCTCTAGCTCTAGTTTTGAGGGAAACCCAGAAGCGAATGCTATCGAATATTCCATTCTTGTAGCAGCCACCGCTTCGGAACCAAATCTATGAATGTTTCCATCATTTTTTAAAAAAATACCATACGCTCACCATTTTTTATATATGTTTATGATGGAAAGCACAAAATGATACTGTAAATAAGAAACTACTAGTATATGAGAAGTATGAAAAGTATAATAACTATAAATGGAATTAAGTATAAAGTATTGTGACATGAATACACAAAATTAAATGTTAATTACATGTGGATTCTTATCTTTATCGACTAGTAGTTTCAATATAATTGTGTTGTCTATAATGCTCTTTAAATGTTAATTTTATACCCTGCGTAACAGATTTTTAAGACTTCGGGAATTAGCAATTCCAATATAATTGTGTTGTTAAACAAAATTCCAATATTTAGCTTCAATAATAATGGTAATAGTAAACTAATAACTATAAATAAAAAAGGGCCAAATGCCCAATATTAGTCATACAATGAATGCCTGAATGGACATTACACAGGCCCAACATCTTTTGGTCCTTAAAATGTTATATATCCACTACCCCGTATGCATATAACGAGTCGGGCCCCGGTCCGTCGCATTGCGGCGGGGCATGTAGTTAGCGTTTTTATATAGTCTATATGAATACAACAAAGGAAAAGGGAAAAAAAAGGAACTTGTTTTTATAATTTGGTGCTTTTAATTTGAACAGACCATGTTTTTTACAGTATTGGGTTAGCTATTGCTTTAAAAACTGAAGACAATTAAGTTATTGCAACATGTTTACAGTACTCTGTATCATATATTATAAGTGAGCAACTACAGCAAAAGCTTGCGTGTAAAGCATTTAAGAACCAAACATTTACCTCCTTTTGCTCAAGTCTTTTGTCTAGTTCTTTAAGCTCATCATCGAGTTTCTCTTGCAAAGAACAATGTTCTACCTCCTTCTCTTCATCTTCAAAATTATCTGCAAACATATATGATAGCAAATTTCAGTTACTGGAAACTAACATGAGCAAAGACCATTGTGTATAAGACTATAAGTATAAAATTTAAAGAGCATTATAGACAACAGGCACGACACTATAACGGGCTTAAAGATATTACAAGGATAACAGCTTACCAACAACTTCAGTAGTTTCAGAATCCAACACTGGGAATAAACAACTTTTTTGGTGAAGAGCGTTGCCATCTAAATCCAAATAATCAGTTTCACTCCGTTTTGAAGAGTTCAATCTTTTGGTTTGAAGCAATTCTGCTTCTAATTCTTGAATTCTTAACTTATAACTTTTCAACACATCCACATCCTGAAAATACTTTAGTTGGTCAGAATTCTTTTGTTGATTTAGTTCACCACTGATAACAGAAGTCTAAAACTAAAGTTAATAACACACCATTTTGTAGACGCAAGTTATTGGGCAAATTCGACAACGGGTTATTCATACATACAAAGTTAATTACAAAATTCGGCAACGGGTCATTGATCCCTACAAAGTTTGTAGGATTGGTTTTACTGAATTTGTTTCCAAGTTACGAAAAGGAGGAGCAATACAACTCACCTGTTCAATATTGACAATGACTGGGCAGTGGGCCCTTTGCTTTGCATTCTGGGCAGGAACCAACGTCAACCTCACAGTACGAATTTTGAACGAAAGGAAGTCTCCTAATATATATATTTTAAGCACACGCAAAAAGTGAATATGTGTTAAGAGGGCCATCAATCTTGATAGAACATATATATGAATAGCTGAAGTAAACAAATATCAGATAAACCTTAACCACGTAGGTAAAATAATCAGGTTACCTCCATAGTCTTTCACCCAACAGGAGGTAACTGCCATGATCGTTGGCTTCGCCGCTTTTTCGTACTCGTCAGTGTCGAAATTCTTTGCTTTTTCGTTCGACAGAGTAAATCGAACTGTTTCATTTCTGCCAAAAAAAATGGTTTGTATTTATTTTTTTGCTGCTTTCATTTCTAACGAAAACAAAAGTTTGCAACTATTTCAGAGACGGTAACGGGAAATACTCTAGGTTTCGAAGCACGATATCCCTCCAGATGTGACAACTGGTAAATTTGAGAACCTGATTTGAACTACGATTTCATAATTAAAAATGAATCGTTAATTTTATTGAAATGGTTTTCAGAAATTATGGGAATTGGTGATTGACTATGTGGAATGTAATTAGTACCGTTGATTATTTATATGGAATATTTGTCGTTAGACCATTTCTATAGCGTTAAGTTAGGCACTACTTCGACTCTGGCACTAGGAACCTAATAATGCGATATATATAAAGTTTTCTTACTCGAAAATAAATAGAGTCGTATTTATAGTCACGTTTTATGGAAAAACCTATTTAAAAATGATGGCGCACATATAAACGCGTGTTGACGATTTTTTATAACAAATATGGGCTCGGGAGGTGAGAGTCAGGGTTTAATGAGAAACGGTTACGTTTCATTTTTATAAACGGGTTTATTATCAAATTTAATGGAAAAGCGTATTTAAAGTGATCGGTGGTGATTAAAATTAACGTTGGCGACGTTTGTTATTTTTCGTGATTAAAAGTATGTGTGTTCGGGAGAGTTTGCTAATTATTGCACCGGTATTCCTTGTTTTAGCACCCTATTTGAAAATATGTAAAAGACAAGGACCATTTTGCAATTTCCGGATATATATCTCTTAACCTAACTCTAACCCTCATTTCATTTTATCATCATCCTTACAAACACACACTCTCTCTCTCTCTCCCTCTCTACTTGCAGCCGCCGGCCACCTTGTGCCGTCACCACCGCCGGTCTCACACCATCACAGTCACCACCAATCTACTCCTCGCCATCTCTACTTTTACCCTCTATACAACACGCGCCCTAAAATGACTCCACCATCACGTTTTGTCTCCACAGCCGTTCAAACACCACCCTCACCATCATTTTAACATCAAAACTTGGTAGATCTATGTGAGAAACGGTAAGAAAACGCATTTTACGCGTGGGTTGACTCACCACCGAGTCAACTCGGAATACTTTTGATTTTTCGGGCTTGAAACAAAGTGGGTTTTAATGTTTTGATGTATAAAACTAAATAAAGACACGAAGAACTAGTAAGGGTATCGTTTGCGTGTTGTGTTTGTGCTCATATTTGACCCAAGCCATGGGTTAGACTCACGGTCCAGGGGTGGTTGTTTTGTTTTTGGATTAAGTTGATGTTCATGGCCACCCTTGATGCATACTTGTGGTTATTGTCACGTTGAATTTGGATTTGGGTCGTGTTTGATGTTAGCCGAGACCCTAGGGGTTCCCTTTGTAGCTCGTTAGGGCTGTGACATGGATAACAAACCAAGTCGAGAACCTCTTGGTCTCGGCAATGGTGTCATTGTTGCTGTTTGAGTTGACCTAGACCCCAAGGAAATCACCAAGGCCATTTTGGCCGAGTGTAGGCCACGGCAATAGCCGTTTTGGCCTTCACTTGTTGACCGTATTAGTGTTGTTATTGCTACAAATGTTTGTTGTGTATTTTTGCATTATTTGGACGAGTGGTTAATTGTGACGAATATTAGTTGACGGGGATTAGGTTAGACGTGAGTCGTAGTCGACCACGAGTGATTGAAGTTGGTTGCGGATATGAGGCTTTGATACTTACTATGATTTATTTTGTTGATACTTGTGAGCTTTGCGCCAAGTTTGTGTCACGTTGACTTTTTAATCATCTTTGACTCCGACAAGTGCCGTAACATGGATATATATTTAGATTATTGGACTTGGATTGATATTATAAGCCGAGAGGTCATGACTCGGGCTTGTGACTCGAAACAAATAGTAACTCAAGTTTATAGTAATAACTTGAAATATATAAATAGTTGCAAAGAGATTGGACGATAAAAATATATTAATACGTTTTCATATAGAGAAATAAATAACAAGTTATAATTACTTGTTAGTTTTCGACGTAAATAAACGTAGAGTTAAAAAGGGGAAAATTTCTGATAAATGAGTTACTAAATGTTTCGAGGGTACGCAAAACTAGAAGTGCCATAAACGATAATTATTGTGCTATTTATTTGCTAGTCACGGATACTTGACATTAATATATCTAACTTACATAGATAACGAACTTATTCGATTCACGAATCTAATAAGAGCTCGTTAAGTATGTTGGAAGGATCTAATAATGGATAACATATCCTACGACGCCCTAGGTCGTGGTGTAGTTTTGGAATGACAAGTAAGACGAATACCTTGTTAGGTTTATCGAGTTGACGACCCGATAAGTTTCAACAATCTATTTAGACGACTTGTTAAACTATAAACTTTGTCACGTAGATTGTATGATCTGTTTGATTGAATTCTTTGAAGCGTGAGTTTATATGGATCTTGTCGAGTCGACACAACACACACACGGATACCAAACACTAAAACGGATATGAGAAAGAGATTTTCGGAAAATGAAATGGAATACGTTCGGGATTGGGAAATATTTATTTGAGATTTATGCTGAGGCGTATTGATATTATTATTAGGTAGTGCCGAGTCAGTAGTCGCCGTTGCCAGAAAGTTGATACTTTCATTGCTTCTGTTGATATTTATGCTGTTTGCTGGACTTGAGGTGAGTCATAGCCCCACTTTTACTCTTGAACTTTGTTTTCAATACTTGGGGTGAGAAACGTGCAAAATGTTTTATGTGGACTTTTATCGCCTTTTATTTAAAACTTGCTATGCTATAGAACTAGGATTTATAGGACTATAGTGTGCACCTATAGGACTTTGATATAGCGGAGGTTATCCGTGAGATTTGGTCGCCTATAGGCCCTATGGGACTTTGTTGCCTATAGGGTGCCCCTATAGGGTTTTGATATGCAGAGGTTATCTGTGAGATTTGGTCGCCTATAGGCCCTATGGGACTTTGTTGCCTATAGGGTGCCCCTATAGGGTTTTGATATGCAGAGGTTATCTGTGAGATTTGGTCGCCTATAGGCCCTATGGGACTTTGTTGCCTATAGGGTGCCCCTATAGGGTTTTGATATGCAGAGGTTATCTGCGAGATTTGGTCGCCTATAGGCCCTATGGGACTTTGTTGCCTATAGGGTGCCCCTATAGGGTTTTGATATGCGGAGGTTATCCGCAAGGCCTAGTCTAGCTAGCAAGCGTTTTGCGTATATGTCCACTTGATTTAATTATGAATATAAACCTATGATCTCACCAGCGAAAGCTGACTTTTAGCACGTTTTCTCAGGTAATTAAGTTATGATTTTGGATGCTTGGATTGGAGGCTTGGCTTGGCAATGCGGTCTAAGGATCTATTTTTCTAAAACTCTGATATGTATTTGGGGACCTACGTTTATTACTTTTGGGCCTTACTTTGGATAAATTTGGGATGAATGTAAACTCAAAACCCCTTTTGGTTGTGTTTCACTTATGTTTACTTTATCTCGTTCTTTTATGACTTGTGTTGGATACCAATCCCCGTAGCACCCCGAAAGCTTGAATAGTCTTCCGCTGTATCATATTTTGGGGGTGTTACAGATTGGTATCAGAACCAAGGTTATAGAGAACTAGGTAATAAAAACCTAAACTATAACCGATTTTTATAGAAAGCGATCCTCGACCAACGCCCGCCAGCCTGCCAAGCCGAAGCCTTTGATTAAGATTTGAGATTACATAAGTATATGATGCGTTTATGAATTGGGAGTTAGACGCTAGAGAACTTAGTGATGCGATAGGACTTCACTATGCTCTATGCGATTTTATTTGATAGTGATTGAGATGATTTGGAAATCATGGGAGGCCTCGATTTTACAATCGAATGGCATATTGAGCTTATGTTTGATTGATTGGATATGTGGTATATTGATTTAGAAGATTTTGTTATGGTTTGAGTTACGGGTTGGTTTAACGTTAATAAACCAAACCGCAACAGTCATCGGACCTTTTGGGTTGACGAACCCAATTGGGCCGGTGAGTATTGCGGAGGAAATTTATTAGCGTATGACCCACCCTTATGACTCGTGAATTGTGGGTGATATCCTGAATATGATAATTATATACCGTTTTCATAGACTGTGTCTCCTCCCTATCCAGTCTTCACTATTCGATTCTAGAGCGGTAACATATCCATATGTTTCTGTCATATTCGTTATTAGTTAATGCTGAGATCGGACATTCGTCCTGTTGTTCTGAAACGCCATCTAGCGTCGTCTAAAAAACCATCTTAAAAACTATTACGCCAAGAGTGTGAATAGTTATGGATTGATTGTTGTGAATTTTAAACCGAAAGGTTATCGGTTAGATAACCTAGCTTCTTTAAATAGCTACCGTCATCATCTAACGCCGCTTCGATTCGCCGTTGATGAAATTTGGAAGATCATGTATCGACATTGAATGATCTTGCTTAATTGGAAGTTTCGCTTACGCATTTGTTGTGTTGTTTATCGTTATAACCTCGATGACTATTCATAGTCTTGCATTGAGCTTGCGGGAACCTCGTTCTAAACCCCGATGTGCGATGAATCCAAGCACCTGTTTACTAGGTGGATCTGGAACCTACAATTGTTGAGCGAATTAGTATTCTTGATATCGTGTTTGAAGTTCATTCCTTTAACAACGAGGAGCAAAGTTTTTGTGCGATGTTATCCCGATATTCGAATCGTATAGTACGTTGATTTCCCGTGGGGACAGATTAATAGCCCCGAAACGAGACTTAGTAGGACCACGCAGACACGACTTGTTGCAGCTATTAGCACAGGACGTCGTGGAAAACCTCTAGTCATTATGAACTAAACTACCAACAACCAGGTCTCGCCAAAACGTGCTAAGGTGAGTTGAGCAGGCATTGAGCAGTTAAGTGGCCAGATGTGTGACCGAGACACAAACTGATTTGAATCGCTCATCCACCTCTACCATAACCTCAAGAGCCAAAATGATGCCTGTAGGGGAACGTAGGAGGAGTTACGAAGTTGCATGTCTATTGGAATAGCGAGATCGAAGAGGTTGTTGCTCTAGAATGTTGGTTAGAAAAGATTGAAACCGTATTTCGAATTGGTAATTGTGAGAAGACGAATATGTCTCGTAAACACCATGGGACGAAATAGTAATCTCTGATTTGGCGATATTAAAGCGACTTATTCGAGGTATTGAGGAGGAGGATTTAAGACGATTACGTTGGGGGATTGTTGCCTTCGTGGCAAAGCGAGAAAAAGGGAAATTAAAGTATGGAATTGTGGGGCGAACGACATCGACATGCCGAATCAGGTCGTTATGTCCGGGAGCTGTCCCTATGGTGACTTGAGATAGCTCATGCTGAACCGCTCAAGATAGAGCACTATATTGATGGATTGGCCCGTCTAACGAGGATGACGTGATTACCTCGTGACCAGCTAAATTTCGTAGTACTTTGAATATCTAATGGGATGAGATACAACCAGGGAAGTGGTTGAAAATAAAAGGTAGTAGGAAGACCACTCAAGGAACGAGAAGGCGAGTTCTGGACCCACAAGATGAGAGGTACCGACCTACGGACCTATACTCACCGCTTCTTTGAGTTATTCTAGTTGTGCCCTGATATGGTAAGGAATAAGGCTTGGTGATGATGACGTTGAGAAAGCGAAAAACAAGAGGAAATGAGAAGATTTGCTAAAGGTGCGAGAAAACCATACATACGACAAGAGGTCGTGGATGCTTATGTTGTCAAAAGCTGGGGAATTTGAGACGCACACTTAGAATTAACTTAAGTGTGACAATTATAAGCTTCATCACTCTGGTTGGTGTGCTGAGACGTGTCGTAAGAATTGTAGTTTGGACACTTAGCAGGGACCGTAGATCTAAGACCCATGCATTGGTTCCGACAACCTCCTGGTCGGATCAGACGGCTAGTGTCGCATGTGTTATATGAAGAAAGAAGGAGCACTACATGAAAGTGTGTTGAGAACTGTGGAAGAGTGGAAGTTGCGGAGCTGAGGAAATGGAGGATAACCAAGGATAATCGAGAAGTAAGAAGATACCAAGAGTAAAATGAGACGTCAAGGAATGACTATCCCGTGTGATGAGACTTACGCGCTTCACTTTCGTTTTAGTCGTCATCCAACAAATTACTCGACGTCACATCACCTTCTGAACTATGCGTCACGAATCAGCTATGTACGTCACTATTGTCATATTATTCCGTAAACCCACAAAATGTTTATTATCTATCCTCTTGTAACTAAACTTAGCATGACATCATTGGACCTTAATTATACAAAGACTGGCCACCTATGTATAATTCAGGTAGGAATCATGTTATGTTGGGATGGTTGCTTAAACCTCTACCGAGAATTAAGTTTCTCATCCTATGCCTGAACTCTCGCATTTCGAATTGATTCTATCTCTTTTCCATCCTATGAAATTCGACCTAACCGACATTGTACTTCGATCCAAAGAAGATACGGTACGCCACCTACTCTTGAGGAACGACTCCTTCGCATAGCGTTCCACGCTACTCTACCTACTCCGTTACCCAAGGATCTTCGCGATGACTATACGAAACATTGAGTTGAACAGCTACCGGATAAATTGTGACTTTGTTTACGGATAAGAGGCATGGTTGCTTGTAGCGAACATGTCAAACGCTACTACGAACTGTACTTGGTTCATAACCATTTCTTTGCGATGGATACTAGAGAAGATACAGAGATCGACCGATCGATTACAGGTAGCAATCAATGCCATTCTACGTGATGCTATCCGATGCGTTAGCAAGTAAGTATGCACTTGAGACTAGTCGATTGTTAGTGGGAACGAATGTACACTTGCTTTGAGATGGAAGAACTAATGAAAAGGTTGTACCCATTGCGTTTATACCTCTTTTGGTTAAGATTCAAACTACTTGGACTTGAATGTGATGATGAGCCGACCACGGTGAAGAACCGACGCCCTTTACAGAAAACTGAACCTCTTGATCAGCTTTAAGGTTCGAATGACTAGTTGAGAAATCGATCCATGATCGGAATACCATCACCAGCAATGACCCGGGAATGGAAAATCTTGAAGGCTGTGTTTACGCTGTTGTGATTTATGAAGCCTCTGATTAGGCCTGTCGGTTAACCAGTACCTCATACGCCCTCATAGTGTATGTGAACCTTAAGTGGTCGAGTTGTGATAGTACCCAATGATAGTAGACTAAACTACTCGAGGAGTGGGGATAAACCCCAAAGGACGCCTGGGATAACCTTTAAGTCTGCTTGAGAAGGGACAACTATAGACTAACTTCTTGGAGAACGAAGTTTAAAAATTTGACCGTTCGACTTCGTAGTCATGTGATTTGGGTTACCTGGATTGTGTTGAAATGTAGTCTGTTAAGAATTGAGTTGTTCGTACCATTCCTACCGGAATAGGAAAATGGTAACTAAGGAGAAAACGAAGAAAAAGCATTGTGAATTTGGAAGTAAGTGCGGTATAGTACACCTAACCTTGCCGTATCGGAAAGTAGCGTAGGTATTATTGCGTATGGTGTTACTTCGTATAAAAGATTGGTGAAATGGTTCGGTATGAGTGAAGAAGAAAGTAGCCCACGCCTCTCGTCAACTCGAGACATGCGAGAGGAGCTACACCGCTCCTGAGTTAACACCGGATGCAGTAGTAATTACACCCAGAATCCGGGGAACACAACACCGGTAGCACGCGAAGTGTATGATATACACTAACCATGTGGTTACGATATGTTTTAAATCAGAAAGAGCGGACCGTTAAGGTAGACTCGCTAGGTA
>LBNU01026244.1:23088-35363 GCA_014162995.1 Artemisia annua | reverse complement strand
ATAGGAAAATGGTAACTAAGGAGAAAACGAAGAAAAAGCATTGTGAATTTGGAAGTAAGTGCGGTATAGTACACCTAACCTTGCCGTATCGGAAAGTAGCGTAGGTATTATTGCGTATGGTGTTACTTCGTATAAAAGATTGGTGAAATGGTTCGGTATGAGTGAAGAAGAAAGTAGCCCACGCCTCTCGTCAACTCGAGACATGCGAGAGGAGCTACACCGCTCCTGAGTTAACACCGGATGCAGTAGTAATTACACCCAGAATCCGGGGAACACAACACCGGTAGCACGCGAAGTGTATGATATACACTAACCATGTGGTTACGATATGTTTTAAATCAGAAAGAGCAGACCGTTAAGGTAGACTCGCTAGGTAGAACTACCTGGTGAATATGACTGCAAATTTGCTATTATCTGGGAAGAAGAAGACGTTATTGCCGACACTCCTAGTCAAGCAAGAAGTACGCACATTAAAACCGCCTGATGAACACTGACTTTTAGCTGTAGGTACCTATTTGGTGGTTTTGAGCAATTCCTAAATTGAGCCAAATCATCAAAGACGTTAAATTCTTTTTCTCAACAACTTGATACACGGTCTAATCTCGTGAGAATTCTTGTTTGATGAGTTGCGAGATTAAGCTAAAGTCAAGTTGTTGCGTAGTTTAAGGTTTCGGTGATTTTGCTCGAAGATGGGGAAGGCTTATTCCACCGAAATAGGTTACTCGATAGTGGACTACGATTAATATGCTGAGTTTCTGGAAATCTCTACAGATGACCTAGGGGACGAGTCGTAATAGGAACGATACATAACCTCCCCAAACCGATGGTCAAAGTAAGAGAAACGTTGTATGTCAAAGATGAAGCTTCGAGCTAATGTTGTAACTTTGAGAAGAAGCTGGGAGAGACATCCGACTCTCCCCAAACTTTCCTAAGTTGATGAAAACAACCTGGCGTCAAGATTATACCGTTCAGGACTCGTTATGGTCGAACGTGTCGACATAACTCTCGCTGAACCGGAATTGGAGACAGTAAGTTCGCCATATTGACTTTCATTCGTGAGACCGTCGAAATGAATATTAAGATCCCAAAGGTAGGGAAAGAAGATTATTAAGGTATCACCTGGAGATGGTGGAATACGTTGAGTAAACGTGAGAAATTTAATCTTTGCTTTTCTGTTTCGCTTAAGAATTCTCGTTGGAATTTGAATTTGTGACACTCGTTCTTGCATCGGGACTTGGCAAAGTCCCCAAGAGTCGTGAAGAATAATCTGGAAAGACGCTTTCGGCAGAGATTGCCACTGCGAATCCGAAGATTTTCTGTTCCATGATGATGAACGTCAAACTCCTTTGAGGAGCTCGTTGAAATCTTATTCGTGAAAAATCTGGCGATCTAAGCCAAGTCATATCGTTGTGTTTGATCTTGTTGGAAATTTTGTGATAGCCCTCCACTCACTTGGTGAATGGAGGATGAAATTTAGTGAATCCATTTTATCTCTATTCGATCTTGATGGGTAACTTTAAGTGAAACCCGGGACGGGTTTCTTCTAAGGCTGGGAGGATAAGACAACTGGTAAATTTGAGAACCTGATTTGAACTACGATTTCATAATTAAAAATGAATTGTTAATTTTATTGAAATGGTTTTCAGAAATTATGGGAATTGGTGATTGACTATGTGGAATGTAATTAGTACCGTTGATTATTTATGTGGAATATTTGTCGTTAGACCATTTCTATGGCGTTGAGTTAGGCACTACTTCGACTTTAGCACTAGGAACCTAATAATGCGATATATATAAAGTTTTCTTACTCGAAAATAAATAGAGGCGTAATTATAGTCACGTTTTATGGAAAAACCTATTTAAAAATGATGGCGCACATATAAACGCGTGTTGAGGATTTTTGATAACAAATATGGGCTCGGGAGGTGAGAGTCAGGGTTTAATGAGAAACGGTTACGTTTCATTTTTATAAACGGGTTTATTATCAAATTTAATGGAAAAACGTATTTAAAGTGATCGGTGGTGATTAAAATTAACGTTGGCGACGTTTGTTATTTTTCGTGATTAAAAGTATGTGTGTTCGGGAGAGTTTGCTAATTATTGCACCGCTAGTCCTTGTTTTAGCACCCTATTTGAAAATATGTAAAAGACAAGGACCATTTTGCAATTTCCGGATATATATCTCTTAACCTAACTCTAACCCTCATTTCATTTTATCATCATCCTCACAAACACTCTCTCTCTCTCCCTCTCTACTTGCAGCCGCCGGCCACCTTGTGCCGTCACCACCGCCGGTCTCACACCGCCACAGTCACCACCAATCTACTCCTCGCCATCTCTACTTTCACCCTCTATACAACACGCGCCCTAAAATGACTCCACCATCACGTTTTGTCTCCACAGCCGTTCAAACACCACCCTCACCATCATTTTAACATCAAAAATTGGTAGATCTATGTGAGAAACGGTAAGAAAACGCGTTTTACGCGTGGGTTGACTCACCACCGAGTCAACTCGGAATACTTTTGATTTTTTGGGCTTGAAACAAAGTGGGTTTTAATGTTTTGATGTATAAAACTAAATAAAGACACGAAGAACTAGCAAGGGTATCGTTTGCGTGTTGTGTTTGTGCTCATATTTGACCCAAGCCATGGGTTAGACTCACGGTCCAGGGGTGGTTGTTTTGTTTTTGGATTAAGTTGATGTTCATGGCCACCCTTGATGCATACTTGTGGTTATTGTCACGTTGAATTTGGATTTGGGTCGTGTTTGATGTTAGCCGAGACCCTAGGGGTTCCCTTTGTGGCTCGTTAGGGCTGTGACAGGGATAACAAACCAAGCCGAGACCCTCTTGGTCTCGGCAATGGTGTCATTGTTGCTGTTGAGTTGACCTAGACCCCAAGGAAACCACCAAGGCCATTTTGGCCGAGTGTATGCCACGGCAATAGCCGTTTTGAGCGTCACTTGTTGACCGTATTAGTGTTGTTATTGTTACAAATGTTTGTTGTGGATTTTTGCATTATTTGGATGAGTGGTTAATTGTGACGAATATTAGTTGACGGGGATTAGGTTAGACGTGAGTCGTAGTCGACCACGAGTGATTGAAGTTGGTTGCGGATATGAGGCTTTGATACTTACTATGATTTATTTTGTTGATACTTGTGAGCTTTGCGCCAAGTTGGTGTCACGTTGACTTTTTAGTCATCGTTGACTCCGACAAGTGCCGTAACATGGATATATATATTTAGATTATTGGACTTGGATTGATATTATAAGCCGAGAGGTCATGACTCGAAACAAATAGTAACTCAAGTTTATAGTAATAACTTGAAATATATAAATAGTTGCAAAGAGATTGGACGATAAAAATATATTAATACGTTTTCATATAGAGAAATAAATAACAAGTTATAATTACTTGTTAGTTTTCGACGTAAATAAACGTAGAGTTAAAAAGGGGAAAATTTCTGATAAATGAGTTACTAAATGTTTCGAGGGTACGCCAGACTAGAAGTGCCATAAACGATAATTATTGTGCTATTTATTTGCTAGTCACGGATACTTGACATTAATATATCTAACTTACATAGATAACGAACTTATTCGATTTACGAATCTAATAAGAGCTCGTTAAATATGTTGGAAGGATCTAATAATGGATATCATATCCTACGACGCCCTAGGTCCTGGTGTAGTTTTGGAATGACAAGTAAGACGAATACCTTGTTAAGTTTATCGAGTTGACGACCCGATAAGTTTCAACAATCTATTTAGACGACTTGTTAGACTATAAACTTTGTCACGTAGATTGTATGAACTGTTTGATTGAATTCCTTGAAGCGTGAGTTTATATGGATCTTGTTGAGTCGACACAGCACACACACGCGGATACCAAACACTAAAACGAATATGAGAAAGAGTTTTTGAAAATGGAAATGGAATACGTTCGGGATTGGGAAATATTTATTTGAGATTTATGCTGAGGCGTATTGATATTATTATTAGGTAGTGCCGAGTCAGTAGTCGCCGTTGCCAGAAAGTTGATACTTTCATTACTTCTGTTGATATTTATGCTGTTTGCTGGACTTGAGGTGAGTTATAGCCCCACTTTTACTCTTGAACTTTGTTTTCAATACTTGGGGTGAGAAACGTGCAAAATGTTTTATGTTGACTTTTATCGCCTTTTACTTAAAACTTGCTATGCTATAGAACTAGGGTTTATAGGACTATAGCGTGCACCTATAGGACTTTGATATACGGAGGTTATCCGTGAGATTTGGTTACCTATAGGCCCTATGGGACTTTGTTGCCTGTAGGGTGCCCCTATAGGAGTTTGATATACGGAGGTTATCCGTGAAATTTGGTCGCCTATAGGCCCTATGGGACTTTGTTGCCTGTAGGGTGCCCCTATAGGGTTTTGATGCAGAGGTTATCTGCGAGATTGGTCGCCTATAGGCCCTATGGGACTTTGTTGCCTGTAGGGTGCCCCTATAGGGTTTTGATGCGGAGGTTATCCGCGATGCCTAGTCTAGCTAGCAAGCGTTTTGCGTATATGTCCACTTGATTTGATTATGAATATAAACCTATGATCTCACCAGCGAAAGCTGACTTTTAGCACGTTTTCTCAGGTAATTAAGTCATGAATTTAGATGCTTGGATTGGAGGCTTGGCTTGGCAATGCGGTCTAAGGATCTATTTTTCTAAAACTCTGATATGTATTTGGGGACCTACGTTTACTACTTTTGGGCCTTACTTTGGATAAATTTGGGATGAATGTAAACTCAAAACCCCTTTTGGTCGTGTTTCACTTATGTTGGTGAATCTTCTGACACCTACAAAACACGAAAATCGAAACCTTTGTGGTCAGTTGTTAGTGAATCTCGAAGGCAAAAAAAAACCCCAAAAAATAGGAAGTAACAATCTTAGCTGTTTGTTCAGTTTCAATAAGTACCAAACACAAATCCAAATGCTTTAAGTTCGTACGCCTAAATTATATATTACCACCATTGAACTAATACCCATATGAATTATTTAACACAAAATCTAATAGTAAAAAACCTGGGCTAAAGAACTAAAACCAAAAGCATACACATACCTTTAGTTGAACACGGATCAAGCACAAACAAAAACAATCCTCAGGCACCAAAATCCTCCAAAGTAGAAACCACAAACGTTATATTTTCCTCGGCCAAAGATCAAACAACAGGTTGGTGGATTCTGATAAGAATGAGAGAGAGGCGGTTTGATGTATCCGGAGAATTCCAGATACTGAGATACGTAATATAACTTTATCAAACTACAAGGCAACAAATTTTGGATTGGGCCATGACATAGGATTACGCGACATGTAGCAGGCCAAAAAAAAATTTAGGGAACCCACACCGTATACGAAGTCGTTCGTGATGGTGTATTATAAATATACTAATGTGCGGCCAAAATTTCATAACCAAAACTGTTTATTTCCTCTATTTTCTCGAAGATCATAAAAAACTTAGCACAATTGTTTACTCTTTTACGATGCAATATAACATAGCATTATCATCGGACCTCCCAGTAGTATATACTCTAACAACAAAGATGTTCTTGTAGAAACCAAAAGATGACATAGCAACTGTGAGTTATGATCAAATTATAAGAAAAATTAAAATGAGAAGGATGAAAAAAATCACAACCACACATTTCAGATGCATCTATTAAAATAGATCCCTCTCTTCTTAAAAATCTCCCTCTTATTTGAAATATATGATAGAAATTCTTTTTATTCTTCTCATTTTAGTTATTCTTCTTACCTGATCCCTTCTAGCAACTGTACAATAATGGACTCTATCTAGGAACCAAAACGGACTTCATAAAAATCATCATTAACGGTTCTTCGTAAAAGATGACTAACAAGATGCTCATGAGAAAGGCATTGTTTGAGTTTTAGAGATCGGGCTTCTCTTATCTACAAAAAGATAGAATAGCATGATTGTATAGATTTCATGTAAGTTGTAGCAATATTTTTGAATTGAAACCAACTCAATTAGTTGCATTTGCCAGTTTTAATGCAAATTTTATGTAGAGTGGTATCGATTTCATCGATTTTATTGCATAAAGAATCCAAACTTCAGGGTTGCTGATGCAAATGAAAAATACAACATGTGTTGGGGAGCTTTTAGTGAAATAAAATGATGAGTTGAGTTATTTTGGATCAACTTATTTTCATAAATTTTGAGGGACATATCTCAACCATCCAAAACATTTGATCTAAAAGACCAGATCAAACATTAAAGATATATACATCAGAACAGCTCATATAAAACTTAAAGCCGATTTAGTGAAACAAAATTGGCGTTGAATAAGTGAACACTAATTTTATTGTAATGTTTCTTATTTTTATATGAATTATAAATGTAATGTTTTTATTGTTACTGAAAATTTAGTTTTATTGCTTAAAAACAATGAAAATTAATTTTTTTTTTTTTTTTTTTTAAATGGTGACCGAGTTCTTAGTTCTGCAGAAGGTCTAAAAGAGAGAAAGTTGAGTTGGCTATGAGGTAGGAGTAATTACTGAAGTCACTCGCGGTCACCATTACTACCAGCCTTATATTTTACAGATGAAATACATGATTGTTATGAGAACGGTGATACACCAAAAGAGATACCATTTATCGTATTTGCTTCTCGTAATATCATGAACTTTTGCAGTGAATTTCCTAATGACGTGGAAACGAGTTTTCCTCCGTGGTTTAATCACAAGGTAAACTCATTAGATATATCACCTTGGAGTTATTGCTCATCTGAATCTTTGTATATCTTTCGTAGATTCGTGAAAAAAGCGTGACAAAAGACGGTTGTAGTGAAGAGTTACTCTCTTTGGCATGTGGACCTTCATCTAGTGCATGTACATACCCCGCTTGCATAGTTAACGGTGTGAAGTTTTTGGTACATGAACGCGATATACTTCATACCACTCAAAGCAGTGGAGTTTCAACACCCGGGCTTAATGGAGAGATGTATTATGGTCAACTGGAAGAAATTCTGGAGCTCACTTATATCGGCAACCCAAGGTTGTGTTGTTTCGATGTAAATGGTTTGACACTTGTAACCCTAATAACCATACGGCTCGCTCCAGACGTTCTTACAATGACCGGGGCATACATCATATTTTGACTGATAGGGATGCTTATAGAAATCAACAATACATTCTTGCAACACAAGCAACACAAGTATTATACCTTGAAGACCTTGCTAGACGAACATGTTTATCATCGGAAGTTCGTCGAACATGTTTATCATCGAAAGATCTGGAACCAGGATGTGGCAGAGTCAGATCAAGATGTTATACGTGGTAGTAGTTCATCAGATGTTCCATTGTCTGCTGGTTTGACTAGTTTGGAGTATACGGATTTGAGTATAAATGCTCAATCAACAAAAGTGGAAGCCCCACCAGTTAATGAAGACGATGTTGATTTTATTAATAATGAAGATAATGTCGTTGCTCATGTCCTTGATGATGATGATGTTGACGTGTCTGATGATGATGAAGTGAACCCCAGTACTGCTGTTGAAGAAGTTTTATCTAGCGACGATTCTGACTATGACTATAGATCTTAAATTGTAATTTGAATGAAATTGTTAGGATATATTTAAATGTGTAATTTTTATTTGGATGTAATTGTTTTTTATATGTTTAAATGTGTATTTATATGAATGTGTGTATTAGTATTAATTGGTCTATGATATTGTGTGTTGTACTTGTAATTTTAGAGATGGCGTGTGTAGCTCCTAGATCACATGGCGGGGATGCCGGTGGTGAGCCACCCAGACGGCCCACAAGGCCCATGCCGGCCCAGTGCCAAGGTAAGAAATTGTGATTTTTTTTATTTATTTTATAAAACATGATTTTTTTTAAACTTATATTTTCACTTATCTTTGTAGGTTCGATGATACGTGGTGAGACGAGAAATCGGGCCTTAAAGAGGGCGTTTAAAGATAATGGGGAAACCCCTTTGACGCTTGGCTTTGATTCCGTTGATCTAGGTACCTTCTCACCTATAGGCAAGAATGGAGGGTATTTGAGTAGTCTTATAGGCGAACAAATCAGGCCACTTCCCCTTGCTTGCGAGTGGGAAGAAATTCCACCTGCGCTTAAAGCGCATATAATTCCTACACTTGAGGTATTAATTGTTTATTTTACTTCTATTCTTATTGTTATCGACCGTTTAGATATGCGTGGTATATTTAAATTGTTTGTTTATTTAACTGCATATGTTTATTTGCAGACCTATTTCAATCTCTCGGAATGGTTCAATAAGCAGGATAAAGTGTTGGTTGGCAATAATGAATATACGGTGGGGGGAAGGGTAAAGCTTGGGCTAGAACTTCAAATGAGGCTACTTTGGCGCAAATATAAAGACAGGATCAAGTCTAACCATTTTAAAACACATGAGACACCCGCTGAGGCAAGGTTACGGCCGCCGCCGCCGGATGTGTGGCGCAACAGAACCCGAGAGGATTGGGAGGATCTGGTCGACTGGTGGTCCCACCCAGATCGGATGGCGAGAAGTGTGAAGAATGCCGAGAACCGAGCTAAAAGCACAATAACAACTCACCAAGGGAAAAAAATCATTCGTTCGAGGCAGAAATGAATATGTAAGACTTTATATTTTTTGTGATATTTTAAAGGTGTTTATATTTTTTATTTATAGCTGGTTATTAATTTATTTGATATTGTATATATAGAAAGTTAAAAGAGGGTATTGTGAGGATCTTATTGAAACGTGGAGGAAAGGGCACTCAAAGAACGGCAAATTTACAAACGAAGAAAACGAGACGAGATATGTAAGTAATTTAACTCTTAACATGCATCATTAAGATCAAGTTATAACTTGTTTGAATGTGGTACAAGTTTGAATGGATTGTGTCTGCATGTGATTTGAGTGTTTCCTGGTGTGATATTGGTGTATGCTTATTCATACACCTTTTATTTACCAAATTAAGACCAAAACGACCAAAAACTAACCATAAATGCCAAAGATATTGTGTTTTTGTGTTTGTGATCGTGCAGGTACGGATATTTCAAATATGGACTCAAAATCACAAAAACCCGACAAAAACAAGCACGAGAATGGAAAGTGTCAAAAGCCGAAGCCGGGAAAGTAAAAAAGTCAAGGTCAAGCTCAAAAAGTCAAAATCAACCCTGGAGAATCATATCTTGTCTGAAATAGTCCTTGGAAGAAGATTGAAGAATTTGTCAACTTTGGTCCTTCCACTTTCAGCAATTGTCAAATTTGGTCCCTGGAAAGATTATTTTGAAAAAACGACATCAAAAGTCCTTCAAGAATAAGAGATTGACAACAATGGCCCTTGGATCACAAATTTGGAATATGGCAGTTTCAGTCCCTATAAAAATCAGCAAGTACACTTTTGGTCCTTCAAAGTTTATTAAACTAAAACCTATAAAACCCCTTAACCCATTATCCCTTTTACCCCAAAAGCCCAAAAGCCCAAAACTTCCTACCCTTTTACAAACCCACGAGCCCACCTTTTAATCCCAGGTCAAACTCACCTTAAAAACAAGTCAAACAACAATATAATAACCCCAAAAACCAACCCCGCCATATTTTTTTATCCCCAATTCATTTACCCAGATAACACAAGAACCCTAGTTACTGTTCACTAAAAATTCACCCAATTGGCCAAAAATTACAGCAAATAAGGGTATGGAGGTCATTCTATATTGCTTCTAGATGCACCTGACATGTGCAGAAGGAATGTCAGGTCATCAATCCGTGTGAGTGACAGATGGCACATGATCCAAGGGCCAGAATTAGTGCGTATGATTGAAGCTGGAATCAAAGGACAAGATTGAATGATGAGAAAGCACACCTGAGGGCTTCCAGATGTTTCCCCAAAACCCTAACTCACCTCAGCCTCACATATATATACCCCTTCATTTGGAGAGATTGTGTGTAGGTTTTATGTTAGTGTCACTCTGTCAAAATCATTTTATAAATTGTAATCTCGTATTGTAATTCACTTTTTAGTTAATGAAATTTGAAGTTTACTTTTAAATTCGTATCAGTTTAGTTAATCAGTGGTTGTTTAATCTAGTTTACTGTTTTTTTATATAATCATCTATTATTCATTTTAGTATTTAGAGTAAAAGTCTCTTTGTTGTTTATCTCAAATAATATAAAAAAAAAATAAAAAAAAAATAAAAATAAAAACCTAAAAAAAACCTAAAAAAAATCAGAAAATAATAAAAATACCAAAAATATGTTTTCAGTTTCAAAAGCAAGCTTCAATAAGCTTGATTTTCAGTTAGTATAAGCTCATTTAAGCTGTCCATAGCTTTAGTGAGTGTTTGTAGTTGTAAACTCGGTCCAAATCTCATAGTTCCAAAAAAGTCAACTAAAGGCAAAACTGCTTATCAAATAAGCAGTTACTTATTCAAAAGTTTGATTGATAGTCCAAAGGAGTAAGGGAAGCTTTTGGCCTATCCAAAGATAGGCTAGCTTAGCGAACCTCCTCAATTGTGGCTGAGGAGGATATTACTTGTGAGTTTTTCATTATTTCATTTCCTCTCAATCATATGTAGTCTAGATCTGTTATAGTTAGTTGATAGTTGTTAATCTCTGCTTATTAGTTGTTATTGTTAGTTATATTGATAGTTTTAATCATTTTATACTAGTTTGCTATTAGTCTTAGTTGAATTTGTTGCATTACTGTTTCATATAGGTAGACTAGTGATTCTGAGTTCTGTGATAACTGAGGTCTGAGATCTGTGGTTTTGAGCTTTTATCAGTACATTAGATCTTTATCTCAGCTTGTGTGGTTGTTTGGTGGATTATGTAATTGATTTGCTCAATAAAATATTTGATGAGAATCTATCAGGGGTGTTTGGTTCAAGTGAGTACACTGAGTAGTCTTGCTTTTTGACTGGTATTGCTAGTTTAGATATAACACTTAGGGTAATATTAGAGTTATAAAAGCATAAAATCAGTAGGTTAATAGCTTAAAAGTCAAATTGCTCTTTGATTTTTTTATAGCAGTTAACTGTGGCAGTTTTTGAGTTGGTTGTTCATTAAATTTGTTGCATAATTGGTTTTAGTAGCTTAATTCAGGGTTAACATTGCTAATTACATCATAATTAGTTGATTAGGTTGGATTAAAAGTCAGAATAGTCAAAGTTTTACACAGATACAAAAAGTCAAAACTGCTCATAGAACCTAAGTTGAACAGATTTTCAATCTTAATCCTAGGATTCATTAGTACTTGAATTTAAGTTTCAATTGTTGATTTAAGTTCTCTGGTGGTTAGTTTGTCATAATCATCTAGGTTATCTAAAGTTAGAGCTTATTTGCCACCTTAAATTTAAGCTCAAACTTGCTTATCTGCTTAAAATCTCCCCTGCACATCAGCTTTCTAGCCAACTTCATTAGCCTCTATCTAGCTATCTAGTGAAGCTATTAGTGAGATTTTTGGGGCAAAAGTTAGCTTAGCTAGCTGTCTTTTAAGATCCACCTTTTATTTCCCAGATAGTGCTTATTTAGACTGCTTATTCTGCTTTGCCATTCTGTCTCAAGTTGATGAGTATGCTGATTTAGCAGTTTGTGTGAATTTGGTGATAATTGCTTGAGTTCTTGAATCCATTGTTCCTTTTGAGTTTCTTTGAGGGTGTTTGAGCATATTTCAGAGTCCTGTGCTTATTGGTGCTCATTTGAGCTTATTTGGCTTATATAAGCCCTTATTTGTAACTGATTGAGCTTGCATAGCATAAATCTGAGTTCCTTTTGGTCTAAATTGAGTGTTTCTGAGCTTAATAGAGTCATAAAGTCATTTTGGGAAAGTTTGACTTAATTTGGTCAAACAGCTTATTTATAAGCAATTTTCCTAACTGCTTATTGGCTTAAATAAGCACTTAACAGCTTATTTTCCAAAATTTTCTTTTTCCTGTAGCTTTAGAATTTAATTTTAGATTTTCCATAAAAATTTTAGAATTATTTGAATAATTTAGCTATTTCTTTTTCATTTTTCTTTATTTTTTAGTCAATTTTAATTCAAATTAAATCACAAAAAGACAAAAACAATTTTCATTTTTATTTTTAAAATTAATTATTAGTTCAGTAAGATTTTTAAAAATTATAGTTGTAGATTAAATCTTTTATTTGATAATTAGTTTAATTTTCTTTTAATTAACAAAAATACAAAAATAGTTTTTAATTCTTAAATAAAAATAAAAAGCCAAAAATAATAATTTTCTTTTTCTAAAAATTTTCTTTTATCATTTT
>LBNU01026244.1:0-17561 GCA_014162995.1 Artemisia annua | reverse complement strand
TTTCAACCCATCTATAGATTCACTTTGTCTGTTGGAATAAAAAAGTCAACAAGGGGCAAAAATTGCAGGGATGCCGCTTCTCAGATCAACATTCTACTTAAGAACAAGGTACCTATATTAATACATATATTTTTTTTCGATGCACCGATAATGTCTAAGCAATTTACTCACAATGCCACGAAGAAACATCATAACATTGGACTGAACGGCATCCATATTCTTTCAAATCTAACTGATTTGGCACGTATCCAAAGTACTAATGCCATGGCAAAATGACTTAATGATCTCAACAGATAGAGATAAATGGTTAAATTTGTTCCTGAAAACAAATAGCAAGGTGTTAAGGCTGCCCAAGCAGCTAAGGTGTTAAGGCTGGCAGCTATGGTGGTGGTGGAGCAGCTAATAGTTTTACTTTAATATTTGGCAATGTGAGATCTTTTATATCTCTTGTATGTTGATCACCATATGCAGCTGCCGTGGTTGCGATGGAAGAGATTTCCTTTCACAGCAGCTTTCTACATGTTAATTGCTCGGGCTCTAGTTGTTCCAATTGGATATTATTTGCATATGCAGGTCAGTTGTTCCTAATATATTTATGCATATCATCTTGTGGAAATAATTTACTTGTAGATCGTGTAGTAAGGAATTGTAAGAATAGAAAGTAGAGTGAAAGTTTTCGATCTTTTTATGTCCGATAAATTTTCTTGCAAATTTCCATGAGATAAAAAACTGATAGCTTTTATCAACACTTACTTCCAAGTGTCTAAAAAAGTTACTTATTACTAAGATATAAAAAAAAATTGTTCCAGAAAATCCTATAAGAGTCACCAAGTAAGTGATAGTTCTCGCTTTAGCTTTGCATTGTATTTTTTTCACTTGCTCTATCAACTATCAAGGTCTTATATCTCCAATATTTCCAATATCTACAGAAATCAATGCACGGAGGATCTGCATTACTTTCAAGGCCAATATTATTTGCAGTTGGAATGCTTAGTGCATTTTCCGTCTCAACAATATTCTTTAAGGTGAAAACCATGCTAGTATAGCAAGGCTTATAAATTAAAGTTCTTGCAAGATATCTTGGTACTAACTTGATCATTTTTTTCTGATAGGACATCCCCAATATTGAGGGAGATCGGATGCATGGAATTAAGTCTCTTGCTATAAAATTGGGTGAAAAACGGGTTAGCTAACTATTTTTTCATTACAGTACTAACATGTAAATTAAAAAACATAAATTGGAATAGCTTTGCCATAAATTGGAATAGCTTTGCTATAAATTGACAAGACACGAATTTATAATGGAGATTGTATGATTACATTAACATATTGGTGGTACAAGCTAAAACACCCCAAATTAGGGAGACATTTGACATAAGGTGCTGATACACAAAAATGATAAAGACATTGCGGCAGCATTTCTAAATTTCCAAATCGACCAGATCACAGTTTGGTCCATGGTAAAACAAGACCATGACATAAAAGATCTCACATTGCCAATATTAAAAGTTAAAAACTATTAGTGCTCCACCACCACCATAGCTGCAGCCTTAACACCTTAGCTGCTGCAGCCTTAACACCTTAGCTATTTGTTTTCAGGACACAAATTTAACCATATCTCTATCTGTGTAGATCATTAGTCATTTTGCCATGGCATTAGTACTTTGGATACGTGCCAAATCAGTAGATTTGAAGAATATGGATGCCGTTCAGTCAATGTATATGTTTCTGTGGCAGGTGAGTTTCCTAGACATCTGCATCATATATGTATTAATATAGGTACCTTGTTCTAAGTAAGATGATTAAGGCATCCTGCAATTTGCCCCTTGTTCTTTTGTTTGTCCTCACATATCTAAGATTTGAAAAATCGTTCTGTATACATTACAGCTATTCTTTGCCGAATTTGCGCTTATCCCGCTTGTACGCTGAACATACATTCTTCCACAAAAGGAGGAAAATACATCAGCACCTCTAAATAAAGTCGAGCTTCACGAGACCTTATAATAGTAATTTCGCTACTTCTAATTTATGTTCCAATAAATAATAATTCTCTGCATCCTGCTATTTTGTACTTTCTATTATTGCGGGTCTTGATGGGTCCATAATTGGTCATCTCGAAACACATGGGCCGGGTAAACATCAAAACTAAGGCCACAATAGTTTATTGACCACATGGAGTGAAATTAGCGTTTAATCAATGTATTATATTAAGCAGATTTTCCAAACACTCCGCTCATTTGGTGATCTTATTACTGCGACTTCAAGAGTTCAAGCAGAAGAAAACATTCAAACACTATGATTGTTTACATCTTTTACAATGTACATCCAACATCCCTTTAGTAAGAGAAACAGAGACAAGATCGGTGGTTTGGAATTTCAGAAATTTGTTGATAGAGCTAAAAACTAGTGAAAATGTTGAATGAAAAGAAAGTAGAACCTTAAAAAGCTAGCAGCAAAAGCAATAACCGAGATTCACGCAAGAGATGCTGCCTTCTAAGACGCAAGAACATTTTAAATTCTAAACGAAAGTAAAAACAAACACGTCTCCAAACAATAGGAAGGTCATAAATGGGATACTAAATAAATTCAATTCACTTTTAACTGATATGGAAACGGAGATACAACAACGAAACATGGTTACAATTCAAGACATTGGCCTACTTTCAGCTGTTGGTAAGAGTAAACAAGGTAAACAAAAAGGCTACATGCCTCGTACTCATCACACACTAATAACATTATCATGCCTCTGCATGCAAAAGTAGTCAAAGATTCATGAAAAAATCCTTGTAAATTTGGAGATTCGATCTGATCCAGCCATAAGTAAATCATATATAATGTGATGTTTAAACATATAGACATACCATAATCAAAAAGGTTCTAAAGATGCCTTGCTTGACACCTATCCTGCATAAAAATAGATTATATAAGTGGTAAACATATAATGATGATCCGTATATAGCACGATGAAACCTAGGGTCTAGGGATAAATATTAAACAAATTACCTACCCAGCAAGCATTTTAAACACTTTGTGCTTTTGTGGATAAATCTTTAACTTTTGCATCAGCTTGGTCCTGAAATACATTCTCATCCAAGTTAGAAGTCAAAATTTCGGACTATTTTTACATATACACGAGTCAAATGGATCAAGTTAAAATTTTCAAACATATAATAAATAAAAAGATGATTGTGGCTGTCGGACGCATTTCAACCCACTCGGGCACATCGTGATGATATAGTTTATGTATTCAATCTAAACATTTTTCATACACATAATAAACAAAAAGATGATTGTGGCTGCCGGATGCATTTCAACCCACTCGGGCATGCTAAGATGTTATCTATACTGACCCATTACCAAACCTGCTCATTTTTCTACCCCTGAACCACGTCTTCTGTCAAAACTAGTATCAGTCAAACTGTTTTAACCATGGTAAGCACCACAACTGTAATAACATATTCCGGATATGTATTACCATATATTTCTTATTCTTAAGGATACTAGGCTGCAAAGTGCAAACAAGCCAAGCTTTTATCAAGAAACTCGAGCTCGAGCTTGAGCTTGCCTCGATCGAGCTCTAGCTTTTATCGAGCTCGAGCCCGAGCCCAATAAACCTGGCTCGAGCTCAATAAACCAACTCGAAACACATAACGAGCCAAAGTCGAGCTTTCAATAGCTCGAGCTCGAGCTTTTTGAGCCTTCATGTACATATATGTTTTTATTATACATATTTATATAAACCTAAATGCTAATATTTACCGTAGAAAGACTTTTAAACCCTAATGCTTGCGAATGTTTTTTATAAGTTTTTTGCTCTTGAGTTTATCGCGAATGTTTTTTGCTCTATAAGTTTTTAAACCAAACCCTAATGCTCAAGCCTAACTTATGATTTTCGAGCCGAGCTCAAGCCCTGTCAAGCTCAAGCTTTGCATATTACAGTGAACAGTTTTTGAAAGGGAAATTTCTTTTAAAACGTACCATACTTGTCCAAAAAATCACTTTTGAGTATCGAACTTTTTTTTTCCCTTATTGTGTTACTAAACTTTCACTTTTTGCCTCTTTTACGCATTTTGGGACGTTTTTGCCCCTCAAATTTTTGGAAATCCAGGGGCAAAAATGTCATAAAAATGTCCCAAAGTGCGTAAAAGAGGCCAAAAATGAAAGTTTAGTACCACAATGACGAAAATAAAAAGTACGTTACTCAAAAGTGATTTTTTTGACAAGTATGGTACGTTTTGAAAGAATTTTCCCTTTTTGAATCAGTTAAGCACACAAAGAAATAGATAGTGTTGAGAAAAAACGATTCAAACAAACAAAATAACAATAGTAAAAGAAAAATTAATGAAAAATAAATTATGTGGTAATCGTGCTACGTCCACGGCTGAACTAGAGGGATTATATTATTATTGAATGAGGACATGAGGTACAAGGTTTATATTTACATTGGAGTTGTATTTATAGAGGTAGCCTAATTTGCTCCCTAGACTATGATTTCATGGCCTAAAATTCCATATGGTCAAGCCCAATGATTCTAATTTTCGGGACCCCAACCGACACTCTGCGTCCTCAGACTCCGGCCTTTGTCTCCACAACTTAACAGATAGTATTTTAATGTGAAGATTTTCATTTACTATCGCCCAATTATCCATATAGCTGTTCCTATTTCTACTTAAGTTCTTTTCTTCTCATGTATTGGGCTCATTTAGTGACTTGTGAAAGGATCATGACAGTTCAACACACAATAATGATTTCTAAGTTATCTGAAATGTCAATCCAGAGGGTAAAGCATTACTTTATGGATATCTTAGATTCTTATGATCGAAGAACATCGACTTAATATAATGCTAGAGTGAGAAAAAAGAACTTTACCCTTGCTATGGTTGGTGCATGAACGGAAGTCCTCATGTTGAAAAATACCAAAATATTATCATTTCTTATAAACAATAAGTTAATTGATGTTCTTAACCTATTGGAACTTTTAGGGTGACACAATTGCTACAACAATAAGGATCACCTCATATTCACTAGACATCTTAAAAACTAATAGAATTAGCACTAGCAAAGAATGATTTAAAACCAACATATATATGCAAACATGTTTCATCATTTACCTTCTTAGTTTTATAACTGTAGCAAACAACAATGAGCTTCTATTAACTTAATGTATAAGTCGCATATAAGTTAACTTTCAAGTTACATTAAGTTCTTATTTCAACACAAAGATATACATTATCTTTTACTCCAACTATAGTTCTTTGATATTTAAACTCATATAAGGCATAAACCTATAACATCAATCCCATTTGCTACATTACATAGTTGCCAACTTATGTTAAAATTTCCATCATTTCCATAGTCAAAATAAACACACTGTCTGACCAAAAAGTCAAATAAACAATGAAGGATAAAACCTTACCACTCCCTTCTTTTCGTAATAGTCATCCAAAGCCCATTGATACTTCGATTGATTCAATCCGAACCAACGAGCCACATAATCATCCAAATTTGAATGTGCTGTTACACAAACATAAAACCAATCAAACCATTATAAACAGCCACAATTCAATGCACAATCCTACTTAAGCATCCAAAATCAATAACAAAAATACAACAAATAAAGTAATAAACCATTAATCAAACAAATCGCAATTTTAAATCTAACAAAAACAAATTACTAAAACAACAACAATAGACATAATGCCTCCAAGGGTGGGAGCCTGCTTCGAGGAAAACCTCCCAAAATGTTCAACAAATCACTTTCTGCCAAAATTCCAAAAATAAACACAATTCAATATAGGATGCAGACAATCATACCCTTTACCCGAGGTATATCTAAGACAGGGATACTACTTAAATCCAAAAATAAACACAATTCAATACATGATCCTAGTTAAATACACAAAAATAACCACAAATCTAACAAAACCAAATTCAAACTCAAAATCCAAAAGGGTGTCCAAAAAAGATACCATTTTGAACTTTAGCAACAGCATCCCAAAAAAACCCAGCTTTAGACCCAAACCCTGAACCGGATTTCTCATACTGAACCGGGGGAGGAAGAACAGGGGGCTTCTGAACCGGGTTCGATTCATTTTGTGGTTCAGGTGTGACAACAGGTGGAGGTGTAACAAAAACAGTGTATGGACCAATTTTTCCAATCATAGGTGGTGGTGTTGCTGGTTCTTTATGGTTTTTAGCCATTTTTTTTTTTTTTTTTATAAAAAAGATTGAAAAAAGAAATGTGGGTTTTCTAAAAGATTTGATTTTGTGTAAAGGGTATTTGATGGTTTTTTATTTATGGAGATGATGAGTGAATGTGAAGTGAGAATCTTGTTGTTAAAGTGTAGTTGTGTTTGGTTTTGCAGATAGTGAACACTTTGAGTGTGTGTGTGTGAGAGATAGAGAATGAGAGATTGTTTGGTTGGTGGGATGATGATGAGATCTTTGTCTTTTGGTTTTATTATTGTTTTTGATTGGTTATGTTAGAGGACAATTATTCCTTAATTGTTTATTAATCATGGGAATGAGAATTTATGCTTTAGGTTTAAACAATTCCTTTCATTTGCGGAAGAGTTTTGCTACACCCTCTTACTATTTTATCTCACAAATTCTTCTACATACACAATAATATTATATATTTTTTTCTCACGCATTCTTTCTCTGCATCCAAAGTATCAGTTCTGACAAGTGTCGGCATCTTGCGAGTAGACACATTTGTAGGCACATTTTGTAGAAATGTTTAGCATTTCTCTTTGCGGAAAGTCGTTGCTGAAATAGGTTTTTTTTTTCTTTTTTTTTCCCCCTCTTCTTTTCTTTTCTTTTTTTCATGAATTTTATTAAACACTAAAAATAAAGCCACACAAGACGTCAAAAAGAAGAACCGAAAAGAAACATACAATCCTCGTAAACATAAACTCAAAAACCGCAAAGATGAGGACATAAAAAGAATATAGCTCCAGATGGAACTAATACAAGCACAACAAAGGCTGTTACGTAATGACATCCGCAATTGACTTAAGATTGTTAACTCATCTACTCCAATCTAAACCAATAAGCTTACAGCAGTTTGAGATCCATAAAGGGATAGAATTTGTATTTGAGAAAAGATGTCTTTGCTTCTTATCTTTTGCTTGCACTCATTCAATGCGTGAACAATCTGATTTCTTCATCCCCAAACAGCCCATATAGTAAAAAGACAGATACCGTGAAAGATCTTTGCAACTTCCTTCCCTTTGGTTGACGCTTTGATTATCTATATCATATATTTCTCGTACAATGCTCCAGCAAGATCTGGCAATTTTTTTTTTCGTCGTCGTCGTCGTCATAGTTGTTAGTTTAAACAATTCGTTTGGTCTTGTTTTAGTTCATATTGACATGTTCTGAGGATTTTAACACTTTAGTTTAAGTGTTTAAGGGTGACAGTTCCAAAATTTCAGAACAATATAACAATATTTTTTCTACTGTTATTTTTTAACATTCATTTTGGGTAAAGGGGAGTAATCCTGCACCCTGGTAAATATATTAAAACCAAAACGTTTAAGTACAAGTGGAATGTGGCTGAAGTACCACATTAACCTCAAGCTAAAACAGCTTGATAAACAAACCTAACCTAGAGCTTATGACATGCCANGTATTGCCCGCCCTATGGCCTGGGTTATGCGAGCTTTACGGGTTTTTTTTGTCGGTGCCGTGGTTGCGTGTTTGTTTATCTGACCTGTGCCGTGTCGTGCCGTTGGGCGGTCTCGTCGTGGTTTGCCTGTAGTGTCTGCGGCTTCGGTGCGTGTCTGTTCGTTATGGGTTATGTTATGGTGCCGTGTCGTCGTGTGCAACTGATCCGTGGCGACGCGTGATTGTAGTTGTCTGTTGGGTTGTTCTGTTATGGAATCGATCATGGGACCTGGTGATTTTCTTTGGGCGTATAGTTTCAAAACCTTAACTCTTCAGGGTAGGGTTTTATTTCTTCCTGTTGATCAATTTGGTTTATGCTGCTGCTGGTTATTTAAGTCGTTGTTGTTTTGTGAGGGGGTTTTGCTGAGAGATGGAAAAGATTGGATACATGTGCCCACAGGATTGGGTCGGAAGTAACTATGAGGAAGCCTAAGGAAGACTTGTCTCAATGTTCCGGGTGCATGCCTGAATGAATTACTGATTCAGGTGATTCATGTGGAGCCGTTCCACATGTTCTTCACAGGATTCAGGAGTCGGGCTCTTCTCTTAAGAGTAAGCATGATTTTATCGAAACTTTGTTTGGGGCGTATCTCTTAAAACTCTACGAGGGATATCGATGCTTTTGCCTAAAGCTGTGGAAAGCTGGGGTAATTACGGTGTGGATACTTTGGGATGGCATGTGTTGGTCAAAGTCAGGATGCTATCGATGTTTTGTCGGAAGCCCTTAAGTCTCTCCGTCTGGTCGTCTGGGTTGATGGGAGGACTGTTTTCGCTGAAGACGTTAACGCTGTTATTCCACGTAGAGAATAGAAAAGGTTATGCACGCCTTGACAACTTTATATGGCCTACTTTAGTTGGAAGGAGAAATGGCGGTTTCCGGGTGGGTTGATTACTTTGTTCGAAACCATTGGGCTGAAATAATGGTTTGAAAGATAATGCATGAATGGCAAAGGTTTTTTTCTTTTTTTAAGTTTGATACCAAGCTGGTGTTAGACTCTGTTCTGGAAGGATGGTCCTTGAGATGATTCTAACGTCTTCCATCATCCTTAAGAAATGGTCTATTGGTACTTAGCGTAATGCTAAGGAAGAGCTGGGGACTCGATTCCGATATGGGTTAAACCTGCATGATGTGCCTTATCCAAGTTTTGAAGATGCAGGGTATTAACTTGATTGCTTCATTCCTTTGGCGCAAACCGATTAGTTGGATCTGTACACAAGCGCCACTGTGTAAGGATTCTTGGGGTAGAATAGTTATTGCTCGGGTGTTTGATTGAAGGTGGCGTCAGATAAGATGAGCTCGTGGATGATTACTCAACTATTGGTGTCCCCCTATTACATGGGGGATGGGTATTCTACATGAATGCTATCCGGAGTATGAATATGAAATGGGAGGCCTCCTAGGTGCACTTCATGTAGATTTTTGGGCACATCCAATGAAGAATTGTCCTAAAAAGGAAATTTACTTCCTGCCGGTTGTTATACTGCATAATGTGGTTCATCCTGGTATAAATAGGGACGATCGACCTTATATATGTATAAATCAATGAGAAACCGACTTATAATTAACAAGGAAATTAAGGTGCGATCAAGAAAAAGGTTGGCGGTTTAAACCTTTAAAAAAAGAAACGATTCACCTTTAAATCGACCTAATCCTCTAAAACAAGCAGCAATCTGAATATACCAATGATAACCACAATGATTAATCACTAGAATAATCAAGTTGATACACGAATAGAAGGATGGAAGGCAGAAAAAAAAGGAAGCCGATTAGGGATAGGATAGGGGAAAAAATCGCCACCTAGTGAGAGACTTTTTTTTTTGAAGGTATAAAATATTGAATCAAAGCGAATGCTTTAGGAAGAATTAGGAAATGCTTTAAACAACTAGTTTTCAAGTTATGAAAGAAAATTTACTTTTACGTTGTAATAAACTTGCCCTTTTATAGAGCGTAAGGTTGTCACTCCGACAAAGAAGAGAAAATCGCTTTTTTTAAAGACAAGTTCAATAATTAACTTTAACACAATACTTCTCAAAGAATCAAAGGCAAAATGCATAAAAGGACACCTAACTTACTTTCAATATCTAATTGAGATATCAAACTTTATTTTAGCCAACTTAAAATACTAAACTATAAAAGATGTTCAAAATTGTGCAACTAGCAGGTTTGACTTAAAAAAAATGTCCGTCTTTACTTAGCACGTCAAATTTATTTGTACAGTAGACTCCCATGTGTATAATCAATTTATGATCCTTTACAATACACTTTTTGATCAATGTGTTAGAATATTTTTCTAGTTTGTATATTAGACTCCCATTTGTATAATCAAATTTATGATCCTTTACAACACATTTTTTGATCAATGTAGTTAGAACATTTTTCTAGTTACAAGTTGTATTATACTTTTACCAATTCAAATATTAGTAGTTTATCACCCAAATACTAAAGTGACTCGCAAGTCGCAACAACATTCACATCAAAAGATAACATGAAATGTGGAGTATTTATCTTTTAGCGTTAAAATAAAATATTGGTTGCACAAAGTTTGCAACACCATTGACATTAACACCTGATAATGTGAGTGAAGTATCATTTAGAGAAATACCATGATAAACCTCAATTATAAGCTCAATTATTGAAGATGAAGCAATTGTACTATAAAATATTAAAAACCAATTTTTGTGTTAGGTTATGTTAGCTTATTCTGAGCAGAACATCATCAATCTATCTGTTTTTTGTCTCCTTTGTTGCAATGGAAGAAATTAGGGTTCAGTCGATTCGTATTTTGGGATTTTAAAAAAGGTTTTTATTGTTAAAATGTTAAAGTGTTGTATGCTAAGCTTTCGAAATACAAATGAGCATGATGTAGCTTAAGTAACTAGCTAATATTGATAGAAACATGTTGGTTATATAATTTTAATCATGCTTTATATTTAAGTACCTTAAATTGATAAAAATAAAGTTGGTACTTCAGTTAGAAATTGATAGTAAGTTGGGTGACTTTTCATGCATTTTGCCCAAAAATGAATGTTTATCATAAGTGTATAGTGTCTTAAACCCAAAGGGCTATTTGCATCATCAATTTGAGAGATGTTATTTGTGACACTAGTGTTACTACATACGGAGCATCATTAGATCAGGTGTAGTGATGTATTGATGCGGTCCTGACCAAAGTCACTTCAGAACTACATCAACATCGCGTTTTACCGCCAAATCATTGGTTACCACTTTATTTAACATTTGCTTACATCCCACTTAAACACACAATTACCCCACAACATACTCACACACATATTCTAGCATTAGGTGGTCTGCACCACCGAACCCTTTCTTTTTTTGCTTGATCACGCATGTGTTAGTGGGTTATTAGTATTGGTTTAGTATTGCATTACGCTTATTGTATTGTTAGTAGGTCTAGCCATCTTATCATTACTCCCTCCGTCCCTAAATAAATGTCCACGTTTAACTTTTGAAGTCTTTTTTGTGCATCTTTGACCTTAAATATTTTTAGTTATGTTATATAATACTTGATAAAAATTATACCAAATTAAAATACACGTAAAACTCAATTCATTCATATATTTTGCATCAAGTATAATATAAAATAAACAAGAATATTTAAGGTCAAAGTTGAATAAGTAAGACTTCAAAAGTCAAATGTGGACACTTATTTAGGGACGGAGGGAGTATTATATTATATGGAATTATTCATTGTAATAAATCTAATATTACATTCCAACATGGTATTGGAGCTTTAGGTATAACCCATCACAAAATAGTTGTCCTCCGGCCATCGGCTACTCGCCGATGATTCGAAGGGATCCCCGATCAATTTATTGCTTATTTTTGCATTTAATTAGCCTTTTATTTTTATCCAATAAACCATAGCATCCAAGACCCTAGCCGTCATAAGCCATAACACACAAATATTTTGTTGATTTAGCCGTCAATCAACTAATTTTCTCGCATCCATATAACTTTTTGTTTAAATATTGGAGATCATTATCGTATTCGAAAATAGTTTATCAAAATTGTTGCTCTTACTTAAAGGCAAAGTAAGCTAGAACGTAAAAAAAATAAAACATCACAAAAAGGAGGAAGTCGTCAAGCATTATACAAGTTTTCCGCCGAATACAACTCTACCTCCGTGCAAATAAACAAAATGAAGAAGTGCAAAACTCAAAAGAATACGAAAACCAAGACGGCGATTTCAACATATCTAGTTTGTAAGTCCGGAAACCATAGGTGTGTTAGATTATAAGTTAAGGCCCAAGCCTAATTATGAGCCTATGGTCCATTAGGTTTAGTGTTAGGATTTGCTTATTCTGTAAGTCATCAATATAAATACACATGTAATTCTACTTCTGTAACCACAAATCACATTCATTCAATAATACTCTTTTACTCCCTTCGGTCCAATGTTATTGTCCATGTTTCTTTATAGGGATGTCCCAATATTATTGTCCACTACTAAAAATGGATAGGAAAATTTGATGTTGATTACCATATTACCATTACATGATATTATTATTACAAACTTTAATAATAATAATAATAATAATAATAATAATAATAATAATAATAATAATAATAATAATAATAATAATAATAATAATAATTAATTAGTTAATAGTAAAACTGTCATTCTGTAAAAAAGTAAGAAAGAGAAACAGTAATTTTTACGCTTTTCTATAATTATGTATTTTTTGTCCGGGAACAATTATTTTAGGATGGGGGGAGTACTATTTATTTATTTAACACGAGTTTCGTTCCAATTTGAGTGTTCGTCTTACTTCCGCTCTAACTGCTAGGGGTTGTTAGCAGGTTATTTGCATTGGTTTAGTATTGCACTAGACCTATTGTATATTAGTAGGCTTACCCCGTATTATCATTATTTATATTGTATGGACTTATTTATTGTAATCAATCAATCATAACTACATTCCAACATGATGAAGCAAGAGATGCATGACAATGTTCATGCGTGAAGCTGGTGGCAGCTAGGCTAACCACGCATGGTCCTAAGCCTCGGTTACACCTGGTTTTATAGGTACCAATCAAAGTTTAGAAATCGTGTCAAACAAATAAAGTATATGTGTAAGGTTAACCAGACGTAAAGGATGAATAAACATTGGATGTAAAAGTAGGGTCAAGCAAAATCGACGAAAAACCGAACTGAATCGCAAAACCGAACCGACCAAACTCGGTTCGGTTTTCGGTTTTATATATTTATGGTTTTCGGTTTGGTTTGGCTCAGTTCGGTTCGGGCCAAAATCGAGAAAAAAACACCTAAACCGTATATACCGAACCGAACCGGTTTGACTCGGTGCACTTACGTTTGGTTGTCAGTTCATGTTTTCCTCAAAATTGGTTTTCAGTTATGGTTCGTTTTTTGTCGGTTCAGTTCGGTTTTGACCTTTGTCGGTTCAGTTCGGTTTTGACCCGATGGTCACCAAAAGTACATCTTTCACAAGGTTTATCACTTTGAAAAGTGACCAATCTCCTTGGTGCCAGGCGGTTAAAAGGACTAAAGGAGTGAGAAAAGACATCGGACTCCCAAAGGCCAAGTACACAGACTTTAGACACTGAACCAGCCATTAGGACCTGGGCCAAAATCAGTCTTTTGACCACACAAAGACACAACAGTACATGAAAGTGCATGCTCCACAAGTGGAAAGAAAGCTCCCACCAGCACTAGTAGTACCAACCAAATTAGATCTAGATCTTGAAGCAAAAAATATTTTATAAATGTTACTATTACATTTTAATTTTTTCTAAGATAAGTATCCATTTCACCCCTTTTCATATTTCAACAAATCAAAATATTTTTTAAAACTCAAGTGCCTCACTTCTTTTAATAGAAGGTATATGAGTGAACATATAATCTGAAACGGATATAAACTGGATTGTTACAAATTTACATTTTTTACGAACGAACATCGTCGGGGTGTTTGGGTTTAGTAAAATGCATTGAGCTTATCAAAACACTAGTTAGAAGGTGCTTATTGTGTTCTTTGTAAGCTTGAAAAGTGCATTTTTTTCATTTTAGTTGAAGTGTATAGAAAGACCTTTTTGTAGATAAGCAAGTCACTTCAAATGAGCTTATCAAACACCACCTTCATATGAATAAAAGAAGTATACCATTACAAAAATAATCTAGTGTTTCTGAATGAAAAGATTTAAAATGTTTAATGTATCGAAAATATACTTTGTACGACATTGAACTCGTTTGCAATTTTCATTTAGCGACAATTAGAGCTAATAACAGCTCAAACCAGCTCATTCACAAGTATACGAGTCAAAGCCACCCTCTCAAACAAGTGACTGATGTTATCAAAAAGGTTTGTATAGGCTAACGGTCAATCCTTCAGAACCCTATGATATGCATCCAATTTGCCATCATGATATCTGAAGTTCAATTTCAACTTAAAACCATAAGTTACTCCAAGCAAGTCACTGACCCAAAACGCTAACATGCAACTATCAAAATAAACGACTGTTTTATTATGAGCCTGTAGACTAACCAGACCAAAATATCAAAGAGCATTTGTTCATCCAAAGTTCCAAATCATCCCCTCTAAACTCTAAAGCATAGCAACATCCAAATATTACAAGTCATATATATGTTGTAACTACCCGGTCATACAGAAAATCGAAGGGGCGTGTGCAGTTGGGAAAATGGGACCGGGGTGTGGGGTGGTTTAGCTTTCGTTGGTGGTTGTAGTTGGGGATGATCATATGCAACAATGAAATGATACTTTTGGTACTGGACTTAAATTCTAGCAAACCCGAGTGGCAAACATGGTGAAAGTGGGGGGCTCACCGCAACCAGTTCGCTGGGAGCCCATACACTTTCAGTAGGCGTGAACGGTTCTAATCTGGTAGTATTTGGAGGAATGTGGGACCCAAGGGTTACTTAAGATGTCTTTGGTGTTGGATTTTGGATGCCCAACACCGTCCAGGCGCGAGATTTCCGGTTTAGCCCCACCCTACTTCCACGATCATGGCAATAGTTCGTGTACCCTTGAGCGGAACAAATAATTGTTTCAGGTGGATGTGGCAGATTCGGGTGTTCTCTAAGTGACACTTTCTTACTTGACCTTAGATTCCCTTAAACGTGACCAGTTAGATTTTGTCGTTGAAGACCATTGAACAATGATAACACTGATAATCTCGGGGCCTTTTTCTTGACTGCCAGGGCGGCGAATTGACTATGATCGCAGTAGATCCTATTCAGAAAGGGATCAAATGCAAGGCTTCAACAACCCACGAGGGGAGAAATATAAGCCCCGCAAGAAAGGGAGGATAATGGATAAAACGGTAACGGTGTCAAGAGAAGATCCTGGAATGGGACAGCAAGGATCAAGTTCAAAGAAGAGGGATGGGTCGAATAAAAATTTCGACAATCCGTGAAGGCTGACAAGAAGCCAGGAAACCCCAAGGGTTTCACTAAAGGGGACTTTGTACTCTGAGGTATTGCGATGCGAAGAACCTCCCGATACCGAGCGCCTGGTGGTGATGGGCCATTTTACATTAGAACTTTATGGCGAGAAGGGGATACACCTTGAGTAGCGTAAGAGGAGGTGAAGTTAGTGAACAGGTATCGACGAGTTGAGACATATCAAAATCAGCACGATGAATCATGCCATCAGGGTATACGGTCATGTCGACGATTCGGTCGTGGACGAGGCAAGAATTTTGAGTCTTAGCTAACAAGACTTCATTAATAAAAGAAAGCGCTTCTTGGGAGGCAACCATGTTTTGTGTGTTTTTGTGTGTTATTTGTTCCGTATGTATTATATTTCTTGTTATTGATTTTTTCTCAATGATAGATATAGACACATCTTGGAGAGGAGGATTTTGTGAAATGGCTCCTTATCGTTTGATATTATCTCACTATTGGGTGTCGTTCTCTAACTCCACATTATACTCGTTTAGCTCCGAACTCTTATCTGGATAAGATTAGTGTAAGACTCCAATGGTTAATAATAAGACGTGAATAATGATGGTCATAACATTTGACATTACATATAAATACATATTTAGATGTTTGTGGTGGGCTTGCTGGTGCTATAAGGAGTCAATGCTGTGTGTTCCTCTTGTACGCTCAAGTTACGTTCGGGATAAGTGAATTGGGTATTTTACTGATTTGGATTTTTAATTGATGTGGAATCTTACACAAGAGAATGTCTGGGGGAGCAAGTGTTGGTGATGTCACGGGTATAGTTTTCCGGAGACTGACTATAGGCTTGGCCGGCGGGTCTGAAAATCCTTGGCGGGCCATAGCCGGGGCCGAGATTAATACTGAACGACGCTCCTCAGGTGCCATCTGATTTATTTGTTTGTTAAGTTTACTAACCGGACAACTTGTCATATCCTTGTCAAAATCTTCTTCTTATGAATTCCAAGGAAATCTGTTAGAAAAAAATCATTCACAAGCATTATAGATCTTACTTGCTTTCTAAGGTATACGTCTATATATATATGAATAGATGCGGATTTTAACGCGAGGTTTTTGTAGTGTTTTCCATCTTTACAGGTTTATTTAGGACAAGAAGTCGGTCATGTGGACCATATATGGACCGGAGATGAGAGGACTTGCTTCTCCTGTGTGTCAGGTGCATACTGGAGGAGGATCTTTGGATACGTTGTTACTTTCATTTTGGTGCGGGAATTCATTTCAGTGGGGCACCCGCAGCTCTTCACTTATCTCATTAACTTTTTATGAATCTCTCTTCCATTTCTTAATTTTTGAATTGGGGACATGTTCAACTTAGTGTAGGGGTTAATTAAGGGTAGATTAATGATACCGTCATGGATACCATTATGCTTGATTTTTTGCTTGTTGTAGATACCGCCATACAATGTAGTGGAGGAAAATAACCTGTAGAGCATTAAGGCGTGTAGTTATAGTATTGTGAGATTTGAGGGTCAAATGCCTAAATTTTGTGTCTGAGACCATAACTCTTGCGCGGGGAGGGATTATTTTGTTCGGACATATTCGGGGATCAGAGTTAGTAAGGTTAGGGATTGTAGGACTAGCGGAAATAAACCGACATGGGCTAAAATGTTCCTGGACCAAATATGTGGGGAGGCTCTACCAACCAGAACTGAGCTATTTGTGGGAGTATGACATCTACGGGCGCTAGACTCTATTCGCTCGCTGGTTGGATAACGGTAATGGGAATGGGATGCAACATATATGATTACCTAGAAACTTTCTGTTGGTAACTCATATCTTTGACCCAGATGTTGTGTCACAAGTTTGTAGATATACATAGAGACGTAGTAGATTGTAAGAGGACTTTGGATATTAAATGATAAGAGCATATACGCGATAAAGCCTTTGTAGTGGGTGGCTTCGGTGGTTCAATTCTACACTCTCTGTTATTGGGCAACGAGAGATAATATTCACTGATTGAGGGTATAGCATAGTTCGCGCGGAGTAGTAATATCCCATATACTCAAACGGTTTTATGCTGTGGCGTTTATGGGTGAGATTTTTTGGCGTAGACGATAACCGCTTTAGCTTAACCTCAAGAGCCTATCCCTTTCGTTTCTCGATTTATTCGCCAACATAGATTCGTAAAGGACGATGTTTTGAATTTCATCCGGGGACGACTTTTATATAGTGGCAATCGAAAGTCGCCCCCGGCGGTTATAATCTCTAGGTTATGTTTTTCATATGGTAGGGCCGGTAATGTTGTGGGTTTAAGATTCTGTGTTTCTGACCCGAAGCTGGAGAAAACTAAAGTTATAATGTTGCTTGTATATAGGAAATGAACAAATTTGTCCTTAACTTTGATATTGAAAGCGTATTACTATGCTCCCATGCAGCACTAGTTGTACATGGACGCTCCTCGTTTGTTGGCTGCAGATGAGGACTTGCTTGGAC
>LBNU01026238.1:0-10411 GCA_014162995.1 Artemisia annua | reverse complement strand
CGAACCACTATAAATCGCCGCGTCTCTTGGTTGTGTTCTTTCCTTACTCTTTACATTACTTCTTTGTTTATATTTGTTACTAGCTAATTAGATATCACATAACAAATAGAATTCAACAAGTTTGTAAAAGAACATTAATCAGACCTAAAAACGGCGAAACGTTTTAGCAACTAAAAAGAAACGGTGAAACTATTCAACCCCCCTTCTAGTTTCTACAATTGGTATCAGAGATAGGTTATCAAGATCTTTAGAGTATACTGTACTTTAAAACTTGAATCGATCTATGGAGTCTGAAAGATATCTAGAAGGGATCTATTTGAATGAGTCACCATTTTTCAAAAATGAAAACTTTGTCATTTGGAAAAGTGAATTTCAAAGTTATGTGAAATCATTAGATCATGATCTTTGGCATGTCATTTCATTTGATGATTTTTAACCAATTTGAATAGATTTCGAAAATCAGAATTTCATAAGAAACTTTTACAGAACATTGAAGCAAAAATATCAGTTTATAAAGCTTTGCTGAAAATTGATTTTGATAAAACAATTTTATGACAAATGGCTAATGATATGTGGTAAAATATTTTAGACTTTCATCAAGGGAATGTTCAAACCAAAAATGATGAAAATATGTTGCTAGAAAGATACATAGTTTAAGTAGATTCATGTACTACTAGTTTGAATGTTTTTGTTGTAGGTAATGCTGCCGACAAGAACCACACAAACAACCTAATTGGTGTACCAATCTACATGTCTTGAAGTGATGACCGATTAAGAAGACAATGTGCACATTTAGATAACTGTAGACCAAGACAATGTGCGCCTAGAATGTGTTACTATTCAAGAGGGTGATTCCCCAAGTGAGTCTCATCAAGTCTTGCATCACATACAACACACGTTATGGTAATGTGTTATTAAGGATAGCTAGAGGCCAAGGTAAGTTCTCTTACAACCTTGACTATTATGCTTGCTATTTGAATGTTTGCTATATGCTTACGTGACTATGTGATTAATCGTTACTCGATTGCATGCTAGATAATATATGTATGCTAATATGTGCTATATGCATTATGTGAATTAGACGTTATGTCTAAAGGCTTATTCTTCTTTGAATTCAAGCAAATTATTTGAAAAAATAATGGTCTTACCACAACCATTATTTATAACGAATTTTGCGTCAATCAATCACTATAGATGATGCACACTTGATTCACTCTTTATCCTTTCTCTAGTTCTCGCCTATGACTTTTCTTGAAACTTACATGATTGACTTCTAGCCTTCCCGATGCAAGTCTCGTCCCTGAACCTCATTTAACGCCTTACTCTCTCTTTTCTTCTGTTTCGACTCAAAATCCACTCTTTATTCAAGCGTATCGAGTCTCTTCTACCTCTTCTATCTCGACTCTATCCCATAACCATTCCTTAGCCTACTCGTGCGTATTGAGTCAATTCCGTGTCTTAAAATACAAATAATTATGTTTTAAAACCATTCTTAACCAAAGATTTTTCATAATGACCAAAACACCAAAAACCGGCAAAAACCCAAACTCACTGCCGGCGGTCCTTTATCGACCGGCGGTCCCATATCGATAAAGGACCGTCCAGCATTTTCAGCATACACCCTGTTTTTCTTATGCAGAACATACAACACTAAACCAAATACTCCCCTTTTTGCTGATAAAGTGACGAAAAACTCGACCATACACCCAAATTCCTACTCACTTAAAATCAAACTAATTCAAGGTTCTCAAAATCAAGATCATCAATCACTTGTATTCACTAATCACTCTATTGTAAGTTAATCTCTTCAATCCCATCTAATTAATTCGAAATTGAATTATTAGGGTTTATAGGAACATAAAATTAAAAATTGGGGATTCTCATTTCTTTGTTAAACTAACAACAATTGAAACCTAATCTAAACAATGTAGCTCTATAATACACGAATTAACAAACTAATTAATTTAATTTGTGAATTTTGAAAATGGGTCAAAAATGAAGTCATCCCCAATTCGACTTTACTGTTGTTAATCTTGTTTAATCACGTAACAAAAACGTAGTTATGCATTGTTAATACATGTCAGAAACGTTTTCATAAGCATGCAACGAAATTAATCAAGAATTTCGAAATTAAAATGAATTATGGTATAAAGAGGGTGTTTGGGATAAGCTCAATTTTTTTAAAATCTAGCTAACGTGACGTTAATTTCATATAGGTACAACCATGCCGCACATATTTGATTATAACCTTCATCGTACACATTCATACATACCTAAAATCTCTTTAGAATCCTATCTACCACCTGACTCCGTTCAAAGCTTCAGAGATGCTGAGTCCCGTTACATTCATGAAGGTCGAATTATCGATCATTCATATGTAACTCAGGAGCATATTGAAAGAGCCTTTCAACCAATAGGTCTAGACTGTTTACTCACTATCAATGAACACATTTGTCCATGCTTTATATTAGAATTCTTTCGTGAAATTAAGGTTAAACGTAGTTATGACAACTCAATACATCTTACCTTCAGTATAAGTCACTATGGCTTCGCTTTATCGCTTGAGGAATTCGCTCAGATTCTTGGTATTCCATGCCATGGGCAATGCGCCTATTCAGAATATCCTGAGTTAAATTCCCTAGTTGAGGAACGTGAATGTGAAGGTGGTATGTGTTTATACACACACCTTTTATTGACCAAAACCCGACCAACTAAACCAAAAACTAACCCATAAATGCCAAATACTAGTGTTTTTGTGTTTTTGAATGTGCAGGCATGGATTTATAAAAAAGGGACGAAAAATCACAAGAAAATGACAAAACGAGCAAGGGATTTGGAAAAGTGTCAAAAGCCGGAGCCGGGGAAGCTAGTGGTCAAATTTGAGCTCATAATGTCCAAAGTCATCCTCANCCAAAACCCGACCAACTAAACCAAAAACTAACCCATAAATGCCAAATACTAGTGTTTTTGTGTTTTTGAATGTGCAGGCATGGATTTATAAAAAAGGGACGAAAAATCACAAGAAAATGACAAAACGAGCAAGGGATTTGGAAAAGTGTCAAAAGCCGGAGCCGGGGAAGCTAGTGGTCAAATTTGAGCTCATAATGTCCAAAGTCATCCTCAAAGTTTCAAAAATTACAAGAACAGCCCTTGGAAGGAGTTTGATAAAGTTTACATGAATGGTCCTCCAAATTTCATCATATGTCAAAAATGGTCCTTATAAAGAATATTGTGAAGATATGACATCATTGGCCCTTCAAGAATCATGAATTGTCACAAATGGCCCTTGGTATAAAGATTTGTGAAGATGACAGCATTGGTCCTCATAATTTCTGAATGTTCACTTTTGGTCCCTAAGTTAATAACTACTACTAAACCGGATCCATTTATCCACTTTAACCCATTTATACTTTAACCCATTATCCCATTAATACCAAACCCATATCCCATTACACCCTTACTGTTGGCCCAACAGATTACACAAGCCCACCCCCTTCCAATTATAAGACCCAACCCACCACCAGTTAAACAAAGTAAAAAATATGAAATGGCGCGTTTTACTGTGGATCACCTTCTCCAGTTACCCTGCAAATCCCTTTTCACCCAAAGATGCTAGTACGAGGTTCCATTCTTCTAGAACCTCTGACACCTGTCAGAAATGTTGTCATAACCTTTCTTATGTGGCAAAATCAAGCTCAACGATTGGTCCAAGAAACGTGGCATGAAGATAAGATCATCCAAACGGCTAGAATTTGAGTGGGATGTCGACATATAGATAAGGATTGAAGATTTGTGTCCAAGAATTGCTTCTAGCATCTTCCTAACCCTAGCAACCCTCACCTTGTGCTCGGCTATAAAAAGCCCCCTGTTTTCACCATTGGAGTGTGTAGGTTTTTAGATAAAGTTATGCTGTCATTTTGCTTTCTTGATAATGTACTCAGTGATTATTAATAAGATTTCTTAGTTCTAATGTTTTAAATTCGAGTTCTAGTTTTTATTTAAGTTACCTTTTAGCTTAATAATCTTTAAAATAGCTTCTTAGTTGTTTGTTAACCTTCTGTAGTCAAGTTATCTAGTTTTCATAAATTAAATCTTAATTATATAGTAAATTTTTATAAACACAAAATCCCAAAAAAATAAGAAAAACATAAAAAAAAAAACCCCAAAAATATGTCAACTTTTATCAAATCCAAGCTTCAAATAGCTTATTTATATTAGATAGAAGCTTATGTTAGCTTTTATAGCTCTTGTAAGTTTTCTTTTAGCTTAAAACAGAAAAATAAATAAAATAGTCAAAAAGTCACAAAAGTCAAAACTCCTTGTTTTTGGTCATGAATGGTGAATTGAAGATAGTTTGAGCTAGAAAGGGAAGAGCTCAGCCTATCTAAAAGATAGGCAAGCATAGTGAACCCCCTCAACTTGGCTGAGGGGGATTGGTTTTGTAAGTTTTTCCTATTTTTGGTTCCTCTAAAGTATAATAGTGTAATTCTGTTGGATATCTTGTTTACTTGCTTTACTTTGTTTGTTTTATGCACTGGTGATGTTATGTGAGTCTTATTTGCTTTAGTAGTACTGTTTCATTCAAGCTTATAGTTAAAATTTCTCAAATCTGTCACAATATAGTAGGATCTGTGATTCTGAGTTCTACATGTTATATGTTGTTGTTGTGGGTTGATTTGGTCTTTAATACAGTTAAGTGACTTTATTAGATCAACTAGTGGGTAAAATTTGGTCTTAATCTCATATTTATAGTGTTAAACTTAAGTTTAAGGGGTGTTTGGATCTTACTGTGTTGCTTTGTTCTTGTTGTTTATTGCTGTTGTTTTTAGTTGTTATAGGTTACACTAGGTTCCATTAGATTAAAACTAGCATAAATTCAGTAGGTTTAATACAGAAAGTCAAAATTGCATGTTTACTTAAAATCTAGTTGCATAACCTGTTATTGATCTTCTGCATTAGCTTGAATCTGTCCCATTTGTGTTATAGGTGGTGATTTTAGTGATTAAACATGCTCCATAAACATGTAGGATTAGATCTAAGCTGCTAAAACTCACATTAGTCAAACTTAGGTAGAGGTTAAAAGTCAACAACTGTAGCAACTGCATCAGTGTTTATCAGCTGAACTAGGGTTAAATTAAGGTTCAATTGGTGTGTTAGAATTAGGGCTTTTTGGTTTTTTGAGTTCTCTGGTTGGTGATCTTGATTTTGCCCCCTTAAAGTTTTAGATAACAGCTTATTAGACTGCTTAATTTGGTGCTTAAAGTGACCTGCTTAACTGTGTTTCTGCCCTTAAGATAGTCAAACTGCTTATGTGCTTTTTGATCTCATTTCTGTGCTTATATGTGCTATTTGAGTTTATTTGTGCTTGTTTATGTTGTTCTTACTGTTCATGAGCTTTTTGTGGATTTAAGTGCTTATTAGCTTATTAATAAGTGCTTATTTTGGACTGCTTATTCTGCAACTGCTTATTAGGACTTATAAATCTGTCATATTTATTTTCCCTAGGTTCTAATTAATATTTTTGAATTTCCAGAAAAATTTCATAATTAATTAAGTCCTTTTGCTATTTATTTTAATTAAAATTAGTTTTAAATCAATTTAATTAGTTTTTAATTAATATTAATTAAAGAAAAATCCAAAAAAATATTTTTATTTTTAAAACCAGTTTTTAGTTAAATTAGAATTTTAAAAAAAGGTAATTTTTCATTTTTCTTAATTATTTGCAATTTAATACATTTTAATAGATTAATTAGAATTTAAATTATCTTAAATCCTTTTTAATTAATAATAAATCACAAAAAGACAAAAAGAAATTTTATTTTAATTTCAATAATAATATTCAATTAATTTAGGTTTTATAAAATTAAATTTTCACTTTTTAAGTTATTTTTCATATTTATTTACTATTTAAATCTTAAACAAAAATACAAAAAGATGTTTTTAATTAATTCAAATTAAAGAAAAGAAAACAAAAATATATAATTTTAATTTTCCAAAAAGTTTTTAATTTCATTTAGGATTTTATAAAATTTAGTTTTCCCCCGTAGCCCTTTTAATTTTATTAGTTGCTTTAAATCTCGGGATTAGCCCGGGATTTGCGTTAATTACATTTAATTTTACGTTTTTAATTAGTGTGCTTTGTTTACGTGTGTTATTTACGTATTTCCTTAATTGTAGTTTTAAAATCAACAAAATCCTTTTTATTTCACTTTTCTTTACACAAATTTACAAATCGTCAACTTCGGTTCCATTCACCTTCACACGGATCACGACCCGGGTATTTCCTATTCGTTGAGAAATTACTTGGATAATATACTATACCTATAAACGACTAGATCATTTTGACGCCGCTACCGGGGAAGGTTGAAGTAAATTTTGGTTTTCGTTTTTCGAATTGTGTTTTGAAAACCTTCCTTGTATATATTTTCTTATATAAAAAGTAATATATATATATATATATATATATATATATATATATATATATATATATATATATATATATATATATATATATATATATATATATATATATATATATATATATATATATATATATATATATAAAATATTAAACACTTTTCCTAAAGTGTTTGCAAAATACCAAAAATATAATAAACATCCTCAGTCTTCCGTTGAAGGAGGGCGGTTGTAAACCAAATAAGTTTGAACGCAAAAGAGATTGTGAAATTATTCGTTTTCGGATTACTTTAATTCTACAACCGACACCCTTGTTGTGAGTAGATTTGAAGGAAACGATTTCGGGTGACGAACGATCATAAAAAAAATTACAAAACAAAAGAAAAAGAAAAAAATATTGTGATTTTTAAGTTTTCTTACTTATAAAAACCCAAAAATATTTTCCTTTCTAAAATTATTTTTCTTTGTAACTTTTTAAATTCTCACTTTCTTTTTGGTGTATGAAATAAAAGGGATTGTGTTGATTTTAAAACTACAATTAAGGAAATACGTAAATAACACACGTAAACAAAGCACACTAATTAAAAACGTAAAATTAAATGTAATTAACGCAAATCCCGGGCTAATCCCGAGATTTAAAGCAACTAATAAAATTAAAAGGGCTAAGGGGGAAAACTAAATTTTATAAAATCCTAAATGAAATTAAAAACTTTTTGGAAAATTAAAATTATATATTTTTGTTTTCTTTTCTTTAATTTGAATTAATTAAAAACATCTTTTTGTATTTTTGTTTAAGATTTAAATAGTAAATAAATATGAAATATAACTTAAAAAGTGAAAATTTAATTTTATAAAACCTAAATTAATTGAATATTATTATTGAAATTAAAATAACATTTCTTTTTGTCTTTTTGTGATTTATTATTAATTAAAAAGGATTTAAGATAATTTAAATTCTAATTAATCTATTAAAATGTATTAAATTGCAAATAATTAAGAAAAATGAAAAATTACCTTTTTTTAAAATTCTAATTTAACTAAAAACTGGTTTTAAAAATAAAAATATTTTTTTGGATTTTTCTTTAATTAATATTAATTAAAAACTAATTAAATTGATTTAAAACTAATTTTAATTAAAATAAATAGCAAAAGGACTTAATTAATTATGAAATTTTTCTGGAAATTCAAAAATATTAATTAGAACCTAAGGAAAATAAATATGACAGATTTATAAGTCCTAATAAGCAGTTGCAGAATAAGCAGTCCAAAATAAGCACTTATTAATAAGCTAATAAGCACTTAAATCCACAAAAAGCTCATGAACAGTAAGAACAACATAAACAAGCACAAATAAACTCAAATAGCACATATAAGCACAGAAATGAGATCAAAAAGCACATAAGCAGTTTGACTATCTTAAGGGCAGAAACACAGTTAAGCAGGTCACTTTAAGCACCAAATTAAGCAGTCTAATAAGCTGTTATCTAAAACTTTAAGGGGGCAAAATCAAGATTACCAACCAGAGAACTCAAAAAACCAAAAAGCCCTAATTCTAACACACCAATTGAACCTTAATTTAACCCTAGTTCAGCTGATAAACACTGATGCAGTTGCTACAGTTGTTGACTTTTAACCTCTACCTAAGTTTGACTAATGTAAGTTTTAGCAGCTTAGATCTAATCCTACATGTTTATGGAGCATGTTTAATCAGAAGGACCTTATGTCACCTACATTCCCTCTCAAACCGAGTTAATCAATTCACTTTGCAATTTTTCTGACACTTTCTATCCTGATAAAATCCGTGTCTGTGAACTCCACCAGTTTCTCCAACCCATGGCGGTCATTCTGCGAGAAAACGCACTGGGTCCAGTAAAAGATCGCAATTGCATACCAGCTTGTGTGGCACATATGCTTTATTGCATTCTCACTAGACATCCACACAATCTCGCTTATCTCTTCGCTATGCAATTTATGCATCTCAAGGATGATGACAGAAAGTCAATGCCTTATGGGATGCTCTTAACCTGTGTCTATCACTATTTCATGAGAACTTATCCCTACCTTCAAAATGATCAATACAATCTTGTTGTCGGAGTCTTAGAACCAATAACGGGATATCAAATCACACGATTCATCGGACCCTAAAGGATGAGACGCATCGAAGAAGATTGAGGCCAACAAATTTGAATTTGTTGAAATGGATGTAGTGCTTTGATTTAGTATTTGTATTATGACTTTGAATGACTTCTATTAATTGATGTACTTAGAACTACTATGTTTATGGTTTATGTGAACTAATATCATAATTATTGGACATGCATGTTTGTTGATTATGTTTATACTTGGATGATGCTATTGGTTTATTTAGATCTTGTATAACATCCTCTATTGTTAAACTTATGTCTATGCAGTTCTGTGAAAAATAGGAATGAATTGTATATGCAGGTTGCAGAAATGAAAAACTGGGCAAAATTCTGCGAATCCACTGCCGGCGGTCCTTTATCGACCTGGCGGTCCTCCAGTGATAAGGGACAGTCTGTGATTTAACGGACCGTCCCTCTGGGATCACGGATTTTTGCACTATTTTCTTCTTTCCTGCAATCCTAAACCTATTGCATGATTATCACCACCTTACCATGTTTAGATAAACATTTTTGAGTGCTTAAAGTCTCCTAATGCATGCTTTGCCCAAACCATAACCATGCTTGATTATTTAAACACCCCTCATCGTCTTCAACCTTACCACAATCACCTTTCATTTCATCTTCATCACCTACAATGGTCTCATCCTCCACCTCCTTGCCAACAACAAACAAAGAACTCATAACCTCACTCAACTCAGAACCACCAAACAAAAGGCCTAAGCTCAAAATCATTCGACCACAAACCATCTTCATTGATCTCACTCTCTATGACACCACTCCATCTCCAAAGTCACCACCAACCTTACCTCAAGCACCAAGTGTACCACTCAAAACACCATCCACCAATGGAACATCCTACTCCTCATCAAAGCCATCCTCTGGCTCAAAGCCAACAACATCACCTTTCTCATCATTCATCAGAAACTTGTCACCTTTGCTCACCGAATCTAGTTCGGGTGCTTACACTCCCTTCGTGAGTAATCAACCATCATCTCCCACTTTCTCTAGCTCACCACCAAGAAACCAACATCCTCTTCCAACAAACTCTCCAAATCATACCACCACATCACCCAATGGGCCTCTGGAAAACATTCCTTCCACACCACCATCATCACCATCTCTTGGAAATTAATTTCCCTACTACTTTGTGAACAACCACACTGTGGGGTGTGCTTGTTGTTACCACAACTTTCATCTCATTTACTCTCTTCGAGATTAACTTCACATCATGTTTGACCACATTGAGTTTCTCATTGCTCAACAAAATGTGCAACCAACTCCTCTTGCTACCATGCCACCATCGACACCACCTTCGGCTCCACCTTCATCCTCACCATCATCCACTCCACCCTCTAACTAGATATCTTCAAATGTCTAGTTAAAAATAATCAAGTGGAAGCTATATTTTGGTCCAAGCATGCTTTGGGAGATAGCTTGTTGTATTAGTTGATGACTAATTGTTGTAGTTGAATGATGTTCTAGTTATATGATAATTATGGTTAGTCTTGTATGTTTTTCTCGTATGGAATGAATGAATGATTGTGTTTTGAGTTATGTTAATATGTTGTGATATTTGTCATTGTTAACTTGAAAATGGACTAAAATTATTCAACCTTAAAAATGAGAAGTTACTAAAATCACAACACATCTGCCAACTAGGACGTCTACTGCCGACGGTCCTTTATTGGATTGGCGGTCCTCCATCACTAAGGGACCGTCCCCCCATTTACGGGACCATCCCCAGTAGAAGCAAATATTCAGATTTTTCTTTTTGATTCTCTATCTGATTCATGCTTTATATAATTGATTTCACATTATTCGTACTTTCCATATATATATATATATATATA
>LBNU01026233.1:53621-76352 GCA_014162995.1 Artemisia annua | reverse complement strand
AAACGTAGCTACATTACAAATATAGCCAATTGGCTACATTTCCTTTGAAAAAAGTTTTAATAATGTACATTTCAGTCCCCTCGCATAGTCGCATCATGTGTTTTAGCAGTCTTTGAGGAATAATACGTGTACTGGATTTTAAAAGAGGTGTATTAATACGATGAAATTGCTATAGATCTCATCCTCTTTCTGTATACAGTTCCTAAATTCTTAAAAATTTATAAAGATAATAGTTTCAATTAATACAACTACTTTGTATGGTGGTATCAAGTCTGAGTTTATTATGTCTTTGGAAATAGAAGTAGAAATATGCCCGACACAGTTTATCACGCTCTTGATTGGGGTTTATATGAATATGTGTTGATCTTCCGTGTTTATTTTGGCCGGAACAATAGTCAAAATGGTTAAATCTAAACAAGTGCTCAAGATATTGTTGGTCAAAATGTGTCGGATCAGGTTGGGTCGACCCTTCACCCTTCTAGTCCTTTCTTATTTTTTAAAATGCCAGAGTATCAGTGATGATTACAAAATCGAGTCTTAGCGTAATAATGATACTTGTTTGGAATTAAAAGGTTTTGGAGACGTTTTTCACCCATTGCATACCCCTTGTGATAGATTTTAATACTTCAAATTAAATAATACGTTGTTTATAATATATTTTGAAAAAGACATTTGAAATGGGTGTTTGACCTGTTTTTAAGGTGAGCAGGTTTTATCCGTACTCGCTTTGACCCATTTTGCCACTCTAATTCTCATGTTGTGGTTGGTTACAGTTCTTGGTGCTGATATCGGTTTCTATGATAAGAATCATACTGTATTTTTTTTATATATATAAAATGTATAATGTAAAACAAGATTTGTTGGTCAAATGCCTCAAGTTCAACCTGCAGCACCCATCTCGCCGTTGGCTCTATCATAATGAAATTTGATACTAGTTTTCAGGAGTGGTTCTTTCTGAAGGTAGGAATTATTCTTATGACCATTGTTCAACGGTCATTCTTTCATCTTTTATATGGTATACATTTGAAATATGACCGTTTGTTAATGGTCGATTCTCATTTTTTATTTATGAGTATTTACATTTGAAAATCAATTGTTGGGTAATGGTAAGTGTAGCATATTAATATACGTCATAACCTTGATGTTGTATACACATATTTGTTTACCCATATTATTATTATTGTAGTTTTCATTCATTTTTCTTTTTGCCTGGCTTCATGTATCTTTCACCTTAAAGAATTTGTTCCAATCGATGTGTTAAGTGTTTAAGGTCCTTGCTTGTTCGTGTTTATAAGTTAAGATGTCACTATTGATTGTAGATCTTGAATATTACTATCCTACACTTGCACGGGTGGAGCTTTGTGAGGACCAAGAAGGGTGGTGGCCCTCCAACACTTTCAAATACCATGCACAAAAAAATGCTATTTTCGTCCAGTTTTTTAGATTTCATATAGCATTTTACTACTTTGGCCCTCCCAAAGTGAATTTATGTACATTTAGCCCTCCCAAAATAAATATTGAAGCTCCGCCATTGTACACTTGATTATAGAGGCGAAACGAAGAAACTTGTTGAAATCATATGCTCATGGACCAGAAAGTTTCTAAAGAATATGTGCGAAGGTAACCTTCCATGTTCTACATAACTTACTAATTTAGACATCGAGCCATTATTGTTATTAATAATATTATTCTTTTGCTTTAAATCTATAGGTATTTCCAAAAGTCTTTTATATAATAAAAGAATCACATCATTTTGGAGTGTTTTTGCAAAACCCTTCTTAGTAAAAAAAAAAAGGGACCAATCACATTGCTCAATTTTGCCATGTGGCAAAATCAAGCGATGTGATTGGCTAATTAAAAGTCAAAATTGAAGTTACAATTAGTCAAACATTAAAATTCAGGCCGGAGTTTTAGGAGAAAAAAAAATAAACGTTAGGAACATAAGTACTTGCATGCTTATTTTTTATAGTTAAGGAACCAAAGCGTAAGTAATAAAAAAAAACAAGGAAGTCTTGATCTCATTAACATAACGATTTTTTCTAGGGCTAATGGCACTAAAATATATCATAGTTGTCACTTATTCCTTTTATATGTATCGAATAATTTTTTTGCTATTGTGTGTGCTAAACTTGATTTTTTTGGGCATTTTGTGTACTTTATGACCATTTTGCCCCTCATTTTATTAACATGAGAGGGGCAAAATGGTCATAAAGTACACAAAAATGCCCAAAAAATCAAGTTTAGTACACATAATAGCAGCAACAAAAACAAACACAAAAAAAATAAAAAAATAAAATAAAATAAAATAAAAAAATTGTTTGTTACATATAGAAGGAAATGATGACAAGTATGATCCATTTAGAGGCCTTAGCCATTCCAACACCTTACGTCACCCCTCTTCCAATAAAGAAAAAAACCCTAACTGCCATTCAAAAGTCTTCTATGGTGTAAATTAAGGTTTCTGTGGTGAATTTGTCACCAATAAAGGCTATATGTTTAGTTTTTGGTCACAATCACAAAGTAAGTCTCTTATTTGAATTTTAATAGTATTTTGAGTGCGTGTGAATATAAGGTTGGATCCATGTCTGAGCCTAAGGATATTGTATAATGGGTAAAAAGCATACATGCAAACTTACTACACTTATCAAGGGTGTGAAGTAAAAAATAGTGGGAATCGTGGATTGTGAAATAAAAATTACTATGTGTTGACTGGAATTTTCGGGAAGAAGATGAATACGTTATATGATTATTATTGAAAAAGGTACCATACCATGTAAACATATATAACTGAAAAATGTTTAGATGTTAGTATTAAGTTGAATTGGATATGTTACTGATTGTGTATTACTTTTGTAGCGAGTGAAAAAAGGTACGGTGACAATGAAGGTAGGATGGTAAGAAGTTAAAAGGATGGTGGATTTCATGTTGGAGATTTGAGACGAAACAAATGACTGAAGACATGATTTTGGCTATTGATAAACGGGTTAAAAAAGGAGTGGCGGAGAGAAACCAAGTATAGTTAAGTACTTTGTCAACTAAATGTAACAGGCTCTTTTTAGTTTTTGCTCTATAGAAGCATCTCTTCCTTTAGCAACATTACCCTTAGAGTAAACTGCAAAATACATCCCTGTGGTTTATACATTTTGGCATCTTACATCCCTGTCAGAAACTTTTGGCAATATACATCACCCGTTATGCAAACGTTTGCCACAATACATCCCTCGCTAACAATGAGGACTAACGGTGCAAATTTTTTCTCCGTTATCTCTTAACGATGCTGAAAATATTACACCATTAGCCTTCGTTAGCAAAACATTTGCACCGTTAGTCCTCTTTTTGAATTTTTTTCCGTTTTTTGTACGTTTTATCCGTTTTTTGAACGTTTTATCCGTTTTTTGTACGTTTTATCCGTTTTTTGTCAGTTTTTTCTGTTTTTTGTACGTTTTATCAGTTTTTAACATTTTTATCAGTTTTTGTACGTTTTATCCATTTTTTGTCAGTTGTTTTCCGTTTTTTGTACGTTTTATCAGTTTTTTTTACGTTTTTATCCGTTTTTTGTGCGTTTTTATCCGTTTTTTGTACGTTTTATCAGTTTTTTAACGTTTTAATCCATTTTTTGTACGTTTTATCCATTTTTTGTCAGTTGTTTTCCGTTTTTTGTACGTTTTATCAGTTTTTTTAACGTTTTAATCCGTTTTTTGTACGTTTTATCCATTTTTTGTCAGTTGTTTTCCGTTTTTTGTACGTTTTATCAGTTTTTTTAACGTTTTAATCCTTTTTTGTACGTTTTATCCATTTTTTGTCAGTTGTTTTCCGTTTTTTTACGTTTTATTTGTTTTTTAACGTTTTAATCCGTTTTTTGTATGTTGTATCCATTTTTTGTCACTTGTTTTCCGTTTTTTGTATGTTTTATCCATTTTTTGTCAGTTTTATCCCGTTTTTTATATGTTTTATTAGTTTTTTAATGTTTTAATCCGTTTTTTGTACGTTTTATCCATTTTTGTCAGTTTTGTTTACATTTTGTCCGTTTTTTGTACATTTTTATCTGTTTTTCGTACGTTTTATTGGTTTTTTACGTTTAATTCATTTTTTGTACGTTTTATCAATTTTTTATCAGTTTTTTCCATTTTTTTACGTGTTATCAGTCTTTTACGTTTTTTGTATGTTTTTATCTGTTTTTTGTGCGTTTTATCGGTTTTTTACGTTTAATTCATTTTTTGTACGTTTATCAATTTTTTACTCCCTCCGTCCCATAATATAAGTCCATTTTACTAGTTTTGTTTGTCCCAAAATTAATGTCCACTTTTGATTTCAACCAATCAAAATGTTTTTAAGTGGGTAAGAATTAATTTTTATTGGTTAGTATTGTAAGGGCCCCACTTTTTCTTAAACTTTGTGAAATATGGAAGTGGACTTATAATTTGGGACGGAAGGAGTATCAGTTTTTTTCATTTTTTTACGTGTTATTAGTTTTTTACGTTTTTTGTACGTTTTTATCTGTTTTTTGTACGTTTTATCCATTTTTTGTCAGTTTTCCCCTTTTTTGTATGTTTTATCGGTTTTTACGTTTAATCCATTTTTTGTACGTTTATCAATTTTTATCAGTTTTTCCATTTTTTTACGTGTTATCAGTTTTTTACGTTTTTTGTGCGTTTACGTTTAATTCATTTTTTGTACGTTTTATCAATTTTTTATCAGTTTTTTTTTTCATTTTTGAACGTTTTATCAGTTTTTTTCATTTTTTGTATGTATAAAACGTTAAAAGAAACTAACAAAAATAAGGATAAAACGTACAAAAAACAGACAAAATGTAAACAAAACTTACAAAAAATGGATAAAACGTACAAAAAACGGATGAAAACATAAAAAACCGATAAAACGTTCAAAAAACGGATAAAAACGTTAAAACTGACAAAAAAACAGATGAAACGTACAAAAAAATGAAAAAAAAACGTAAAAAACAGATAAAAAACGGATGAAACGTACAAAAAATGGAAAAAACTGATAAAACGTACAAAAAACGGGATAAAACTGACAAAAAACGGATAAAACGTACAAAAAACGGATTAAANAAAACGTACAAAAAACAGACAAAATGTAAACAAAACTTACAAAAAATGGATAAAACGTACAAAAAACGGATGAAAACGTAAAAAACCGATAAAACGTTCAAAAAAACGGATAAAAACGTTAAAACTGACAAAAAAAACAGATGAAACGTACAAAAAAATGAAAAAAAAAACGTAAAATACAGATAAAAAATGGATGAAACGTACAAAAAATGGAAAAAACTGATAAAACGTACAAAAAGCGGATTAAAACATAAAAAAACCGATAAAGTGTTCAAAAAACGAATAAAACTTAAAAAAAATGACAAAAACGGATAAAAACATAAAAAAACTGATAAAATACAGATGAAACGTACAAAAATGGATAAAAACGTAAAAAAACTGATAAACGTACAAAAAACGGAAAACAACTGATAAAAAATGGATAAAACGTAAAAAAACGGATTAAAACGTTAAAAACTGATAAAACGTACAAAAAACGGAAAAAACTGACAAAAAACGGATAAAACGTAAAAAATGGAAAAAAACTCAAAAAGAGGGCTAACGGTGCAAATGTTTGGCTAACGAAGGCTAATGGTGTAATATTTTCAATCTCGTTAAGAGATAACGGAGAAAAAATTTGCACCGTTAGTCCTCATTGTTAACGAGGGATGTATTGTGACAAACGTTTGCCTAACGGGTGATGTATATTGCCAAAAGTTTCTGACAGGGATGTAAAATGCCAAAATGTGTAAACCACAGGGATGTATTTTGCAGTTTACTCTTACCCTTATTACAAAATTAGACACTGGAGAGAGCAGAAAAGTTCAAGATAGAACTCCAACTTACCAGATTAGTGCAATCATTGGTAAGTATTATTTTTTGATGTGGGTTTGCAACACCTGTTTTAACTTTTTATATATGTCATGTCATATTTAAAGTAGAAAAATATATAGTAAAAAAAACAAAAGAGTATTGTGAATGTTGAAGAACAGTTGTGTGATGATGCGTTAACTACGGAGATCTCGATCATTTGATGCAGGCGCATACTAGGCTGCTATGCTGCAAGAATTTTTGCACTAGAAAAAAGGATGATTGGGTCATAGAATCCCAAAAATAGACTACCAAAGAACATAAAATCATCAAAACCTTGATAATATTGACAAAAAGAATGAGATCAATATACATGGTATCTATTTGTATGTTCAAACAGTAAGTTCTTTTAAAAGACTAATAAATATTGTATCTCTTAACATGAGTTTATTTGGATTATTTACATGGTAGGATTTGCAAGCATCAACATTCTTTCATATACATGTTCAGCCCTATAAGAAGCACTTTTGAACTCAAAGAATATCACACAACTAATCACTCGCTCCCTCAACATGGCTAAATGTAAAGCCGTCAATGTAAAGGTATTAATATAAAAAATATGATCCTGATTTCGGCTATTCAATACAAAATGTATGTTGTTCAAAAAAAAGGATAATAAAACAAGTATGATTCAAGTCCATGAATGTTTTAGTATTCAATAGGTGCGAGAAATATCTTAAAGAGGTTGGTTTGTTTATGATAAAAGTAATGAGAAATACACTAAGGTAAAAGGGTGCAAGTCCAAGGATGGGTCAAAATGGGCCGTATCAAGAAATAATTCAACAGGGTGACTGTTCAAATGAGGTTTAACAACTTAATCCTTTTGTTCTCCACTAAATTTTATATTGACCAATCTATGAAATGCAACTTATAACTTAATAATACTTATTGTTGATCAACTTATTGATTGTTTGACAATTTCTTTATATAGTTGAGAATTTACATGTAAATATAGTTGAGTAGTTTATAACTTTATAGATTTTTCATTAGTTGGGTATTTAAAACTATCTAATTTATTGATATACAATGTCTATAAAAAATAGTACCAAAAACAATAGCTAAACTATATTCGATTGATGTGTAATCCCCGTGTGTGCACGAGTATTATAACTAGTACAAAGTATCACATTCTCCGGATTGTATATGTGTCGAAAATTGCTTATAACACAGGTAGACATATATTAAATCAGTCAATACTCGTCGGTTGAGAGTTTGCAGTTGGTCACGATGAAGAAAGAACTATGCGATGATCGACAAAAAAAGGAGATGATGAAAGGTGTGATATATACAAATTAAAGAAGAAATTGAAGAAGGTCAAAGACTAGATAAACCAACAACAAAGATGAGTAACAGTATATTATCAAAAGGAATGTTTCTAAAGCAACTACTACAACAATAGAGCATTTCTTAAAGGTGTCATTCATGCACAGCTAGTTTTTGATACATTTTCAAATTTTATGCAAACGAAATGACATGATTATATTACCGAGTCGAACGAAAACTGCATACTGAATATACCATCAGATACATAACAATGAAAAGTGATGTGAACAGAAAATTCAGTTGCAAGCCAGAAAGCGTACTGGCAGTAGTGAGCGAGGGGTTCAGACCTTCCTCCTAATGAAACTAATAGTAAGGTTTAATATAGGTGCAGTATTTGTACAATTATAGATAGATCATAGTAAATGGTAAACCTCTGTAAGACCACTTTATAATGACAACAATTTATATTGAGTCACGTGTAAAACTTAAGCTCGTTTGTGGTCGACAGGTTGACGCAACTTTGTATTTGCTTTCATATAAGCAAACCAGATCATATCCCTTTTTTTGGGTAGATATGGAAGAAGTATCAATGTATTGTTAGCCCGTATCGTTTGTATTTGTGTAACGGGCACAAGCCCAAGTCTAGAATGTTCTCTAGTGCGCTATATATCTTTTCCATGTAATCAGTTATCAATCAATCAAAATCAATTATCTTCAATCATATTCTTTCATGGTATCACGAGTCTAAAATAATCGATCCATCCCATAAATCCTAAACTTCAGCCACTTTTTTTTCCGGCTGTCGGCTTCGGCCGGCGATCTGGATCACGTATATCCTTATCTCCATCGTATATACTTCATCCCTACACAAATCGTTCCCTTTAAAAATATTTTTTTTACGTTCGTCGAGATGAACCACAAAAAATTCTTTCTTGTTGGCACGTTCGTCAAGAAAGAAGAATCATATATTATATATGATTTTCTTTCTTTCTGTATGGTCTTCAGATCTAAATAAAAGGGTGCGACTGTGTCTTTTTGTGAATGGTCTGCTGGATATTTAAATTGCGAATTAATGTATGCTGGCCTTGTCTCTTGTTTTTGTTTTGTTCCTTCTGTTTCAATGCAAGTTAAAAAAAAAAAAAAAAAAAAAAAAAAAAAAAAAAAAAAAAGTGAATCTTTATATTTTTCTAAGGAAAAACACGCCCCGTTTTTTGTTCTTGGGGGGTTGAAGTTTTAGAACCAACTTTTGTTTTCTCATCGTTTTATTTCCGTTGTTTTAGTTTTAGGGGATACTTTGGGTTATCCCATTTGTTTTAGTTGTAGGGGATACTTTGGGTTATCCCGTTTGGTCAGGATATTTTGGTTTATCCTATTTGGTAAGGGATACTTTGGTTGTTGGGTGTACAAACCCAATCCCACATCGGTAGAACTATATCTCAAAGTTAACATATATGCTTGGTGGGCTACTCCTTCTATCACCAATTGGTTTTAGAATGGAACCTCAGTTGGACTTATATGTTGGACTTGGTGAGATGTTGGGCCGTAAGAATCCTACAAGTGGTATCAGAGCCAGGTTGGGCACAGTGATGATGTGGATGGTGTTCCCTCGATTAGACCCCGGTTCGACGGTATTAGTGGATCCCGGTAAACCTTGTACCGAAAGGAAGCCGGTAAAAGGCGGTGTGTTCCGATTGTAAAGGTCGGCGGTATGAATAAGGTGGGATCGTGGCTATAGTCGAAGGGGAGGCCCATGGTGGTTTGGGTTTGAGGGGAGGATTGTTGGGTGTACAAACCCAATCCCACATCGGTAGAACTATAATCTCAAAGTTAACATATAAGCTTGGTGGGCTACTCCTTCTATCACCAATTGGTTTTAGAATGGAACCTCAGTTGGGCTTATATGTTGGACTTGGTGAGATGTTGGGCCGTAAGAATCCTACAAGTGGTATCAGAGCCAGGTTGGGCACAGTGATGATGTGGATGGTGTTCCCTCGATTAGACCCCGGTTCGACGGTATTAGTGGATCCCGGTAAACCTTGTACCGAAAGGAAGCCGGTAAAAGGCGGTGTGTTCCGATTGTAAAGGTCGGCGGTATGAATAAGGTGGGATCGTGGCTATAGTCGAAGGGGAGGCCCATGGTGGTTTGGGTTTGAGGGGAGGATTGTTGGGTGTACAAACTCAATCCCACATCGGTAGAACTATATCTCAAAGTTAACATATAAGCTTGGTGGGCTACTCCTTCTATCACCAATTGGTTTTAGAATGGAACCTCAGTTGGGCTTATATGTTGGACTTGGTGAGATGTTGGGCCGTAAGAATCCTACATTGGTTTATCCCATTTGGTCAGTATACTTTGGTTTATCCTGTTTGGTTCGGATACTTTGGTTTATCCGATTTGTTGCGTACTTTCTTGAAGATGTGCTTCCGCTTGCTGTCGAATGTCTTCTTCAACACTTATTTATAAGTTTTTCTTTACTGTTTATTAGCTTTTACTCACCAGTCTGAGCTTTCGCGATTTCGCCGCTCGGACTGCGGAGGAGTGTTAGCCCGTATCGTTTGTATTTGTGTAACGGGCTCAAGCCCAAGTCTAGCATGTTCTCTAGTGCGCTATATATATTTTCCATGTAATCAATTATCAATCAATCAAAATAAATTATCTTCAATCATATTCTTTCATATATTAGTTAAGTCGAATGAGGTTTCCTGTATTAGAGGCATTATGATTTGTGTGAAGAGAGAGAGGCGGTAGTTTTGTTCTTTGAAATGGTTAATACAAATGATGTTACGTTGTTAAGCTTTATAGTTTCAAGTGCACAATTTACACTGTTTAAACAGCAAACACTCATCTTCCAACATACTGTTAAACACAATTATACAAATGTACACATGAAATGGAAAAAAGATTCTTACTTTCACACAATTGAATCAATCCACAAGTCCCTGAAACTCAAACCCATATTTGCCCTCAAGAACTGTATCATTGCATCACCACAAGGTTGCTTCCCAATCTCTGATGTTTCTAAAAAGGTTTACAATTTGATATACCCTTTAAGGTTGCTAAGTTTCTGAGAATGTACCAGTCTGTATTTGAAGAGTTTACGGGACCGTAGTATAATTTTCCTAATTTTAGGTTGACCCCTAACGCAGTTAAGCTTAATAATGAAGAACAATGTATTTATAGGGATTTTAATTAAGGATGAGTTAGAAGAGAGGTTAATGAAGTTTGTGCTTACGAGAGTTGAGAATCGGTCATCTTTGTAAGTAATTAAAGGTATGTTGTGGCACATTATGGTTCTAGTTGCAGCTTAAGTATGTATGTTTACTTGTTCATCAGGGATGTTGGTGGTTTAAGTATGGCTTAAATGCCCTAGAATAAAACTGTTGTAACCCCTATTATCAATGCAATGCTTCTATGGTTTAAGTAACAAACAAGGGTATAGAAACGTGTATAAAAATATGTATAAAACGTGTCTAAAAACGTGTATAAAAATGTGTCTAAAAACGTGTATAAAAACATTGTAAAATCGCGTATAAAACCAAGTAAAAAACGTGTATAAAAACGTTTCTAAAAACGTGTGTAAAACTGCGTATAAAACCAAGTAAAAAACATGTATAAAAACGTTTCTAAAAACGTGTGTAAAACCGCGTATAAAACCATATATGAAAGCGTGTAACGTGTAAAAAAACGTGTAGAAAATATTCTTTTAAAGAGAACCAAATTTTGAGTTACTAGAAATGACCGTTAAAATAAAGAACTAACAATGCAATTTGGTCCTAACCATAAGGACGATTTATGTAAATAACTCAACCGAAAACCTTGATCAACTAGTCAGTGTTGAGATAGCTAGGATTAGCAACTTCTGTACCTTTATTACGAAAGGAAAAAAAAGTATGTTACACAACTCAATAAAAAGTGGCAACTTGGATACATTGAAACTCATTATCCTAATTTATAAACATAATAATTTTTATTAATACAAGCCTGGGTTTATATGATATTTGTTTGGAATTAAAAGGTTTAGGAGACGTTGTAAGCGTTTATTATTTTTCACCCATTACATAGCCCTTATGATAATTTTTAATACTTAAAATTAAATAATATGTTGTTTACAATGAATTTGAAAATGTTAGCACTTCACAGTCTGAAATAGGTGTTTGACATGTTTTTTAGGTGAGCATTTTTATGTGTACTCGCTTTGACTCATGTTGCCACTTTTATTCTCATGTTGTGGCTGGTTACAGTTCTTGGTGCTGAAATCGGTTTCTGTGATAAGGATCATACTGTATTTTTTTAATTAAATAAAATGCATAATGTAAAACAAACTTTGTTGGACAAATACCTCAATTTCAACCTGCAACACCCATCTCACCGTTGGCTCTATCATAATGAAATTTGATAGTAGTTTTAAGGAGTGGTTCTTTCTAAAAGTAGGAATTATTTTTATGACCGTTAGACAACGGCCAATCTTTCATCTTGTAATTACTAACATTTTTTTATATGGTATTGGTGTGTGCTTATTCACACACCTTTTATTTGCCAAATTAAGACCAAAACGACTAAAAACTAACCATAAATGCCAAAAATATTGTATTTTTGTGTTTGTGATCGTGTAGGTACGGATATTTCACAAATGGACATAAATCAAAGCTAAAACCGACAAAAACGAGTACGAGAATGGAAAGTGTCAAAAGCGGAAGCCGGGGAAGTCAAATGTTCAATGGAAAAGCTCAAAGTGTCAAAATCATCCTTGGAAAATCAAAGATTGTCAGAAATAGCCCTTGGAGCAAACTTTGAAGAATTGGCAATATTGGTCCCTCATCTTTCAGAAGTTGTCAATTTTGGCCCTTTGAAGAATATTTGGAAGAAATGACACCACTAGTCCTCCAACTATTAAAGATGCTCAAAAGAGGCCCTTAGATCATATTATTGATGATTTGCAGAGTTACAACCTGGAATTTCAGATTGTACATAGTTGGTCCTTGTTAACTTTCATTCTAAAATTCCTAAACTAAAAAAACATAACCGGATCACCTTATCTCTTTTAAACCCACTAAGCCCAAAACCCTTTCCCTAAACCCCTTATCAAAACCCACGGCCCAAACCCTTGTATAAATAACCCGAGCCTACTCCATAAACCCGGGTCAACCCATCATAAATAAACGGTCAAACATTAATATAAAAAAATATTTACCCGCGCCTTTTCTTCCCCCTTTTTACCTCAACCCAGAATTACACTATTCCCATAAGCCCTAATTTACCCCGACTTTCAAAAGACCAAAATTAACCGCAATTAAGGGTATTTTAGTACAATTCCCTCACTTCTAGAACATCCTGACATGTCAGGGAATACCAGGTCAGTCATCCGTGTGATTCAGTGAATGATAGGACAGTTGGCACATGATTCAAGGGCCACAATGATTGCTTAGATATGAAGCAGAGATCAAGGGTCGTGATTAAAGGGTCTAGCAGCTTCCAACAAACCCTAATGAAACCCTCCCCTCAACTATTTATACCCCCTCCTTAGTCACAGATTTGTGTAGTTTTTATGTAGTGTTACTCTGCCAAAATTAGTTTTCAATTGTATTTTTAGTTTCAAAAAGTGTAACTCACATTTATTTAATGAAATAGTAGTTTACTATTTATATAATTCGAGTTATTAGTTACTTTAATCTCTCAAATTAGTTAAAAGCTTGTCAGATTAGCTTGTTTATTGTTTTATAAGCTCTTCTTAGTTATCTTAAACTGTTTCAATCGTTAATCTCTTTATTTAGTTCATCTAAAATTAAAAAAATATAAAAAAAAATCAGAAAAACTTTATAAAAAATCAAAAATATGTTTTCAAATTTTAAAACCTAGCTTCAATAAGCTAGTTTTCTATTAGTTTAAGCTCATTTAAGCTCTACATAGCTTCTGTGAGTGGTTTAGGATTTAAATCAGATCTAATCTCTCAAATTGTCAAAAAGTCAACAAAAGTCAAACAACTCTCAATAAGCTTCTAGCTTATCAAAAGACCTTGAGTTCCTGTTGCTGAGCCTATCTAAAGATAGACTGTGCTAAAGTAAAACCTCTGTTTGAGCTGAGGTTGAGTTTGTAAGTTCTTCTTTTCAATTTTCTAGCCTAAATCTACATTTACTGGATTTCTTAGTATAGATCTGTGTTTCATGTTTGTTTATTGATTATCTCAGCTTATATTCATCATATATTAGTGATGCGCAGGATTGCAACCACGCACTAGGGTTTTACTTCTCAAAGGATCTTGAGAAGCTTGCAATCCCCACCAGGCAGTGTACCTGACCGATGTAGTATAGTGTAGTGGCAAGTACCGGGGGATTGATCGTTCTCTGCGGGAATAGTGTCGTTAGGATTGAAAAGCTACTCTAATAGGTCTAGGGGTGAGGGAAGATTCTTTTTGTATTTTATTATTTTTAGGAAAGCAAGTAAAAATCTCGGGTTTGAAGGAGTGGGCGGAATTAGTTGCTAGTCAACTAACCCAAATAACTACTAATGCAAATAAAATAAAATAACAAGAAAATAAATGTTTGTGAAAACTATATGGAGAGAAGTGTGTTTACTTAGATTTCCTTACTCCCTAACTATCTTTTACCGATTGATTAGTGTGTATTAATTGCGTGGATGACGGATTGTATTCCTTAATAACGGTCGTGGGGGTGTGTACGGACTTCCCCAACTCTATAAGCTCCTACTTCACTCCTATGTCGAGCCGGCTAAGAAGCTCCTAACATGGGATCACTAGAATTCGCTCATGCATTAAATACAATCAAATAACCTTAGTACACCTTGGTTCATGTTTCTTAAGACGTTCAAGCATGTTACCAACCGGAAGTCTGCCAGTTTTCTTAAGCCTAACATCGATAATCACCCATCCAATACAATTAATAACACACCATTCAATCAATAATCAATAGTTAGGTTTCATTAGATCTAAGCAAACACAAAGAAAACCTAGCCTAGCATGTTAAACAAAAGACAAGAACAAGATAGAATCAAACAACACATAGACATATTGAATGATTAATTGATTACTTATCTTCAATGTAACATGAGAGATCCAAGGGTATAAAACCCTTAAAAAAGCTGCAAAAATCGTCTAGGGTTTCTCTCTAAAAAGTTCCACACTAATGACTAAAAATTATGCGAATATATATAGAAAAACAGATCTGACGGCGTCACGTTATAGCCTTGACGCCGTCACCTCGCCGTGGTTAGGGTTTCTTGATGGCCTTCTTGACGCCGTCCCTCTTTAATCCATTCTGGCTTATCAAGGCTTGATGGCGTCACATCCAAGCTTGACGCCGTCAAGGGTACTATTCAGCAGATTTTTGACACTTTGTCGAATTCTTCACTTTTATGCTCCAAAAACGTCCAAAATGCTTCCTTTTCCAGAATTTCTCTCCAAAGTACCTAAAATGCCAAAAGGAACGATTTAGGGCGATATTTGATCAAATAAATACGATTTAGGGCTTAAATGACCCCCGAAAAGTGGTACACTTTTCGCCTTATCAATTAGCTTATTAGATCATTTGTAGTCATTTATAGATTATAGCATAATATTTGATTAAACTGCTTGATCACTGTTCACTCTGCATGACTTGTGATTCTAAGGTGTATTGTTGTTAGCTTCTGAGTTTGTGCACTTTTCTCAGATTGTTTGATCATATTATAAGCTTGTGTGGTGGTTTGGTAGTATAAAGCTCATATTTGCTTCATAAAAGTATCTTAACAGTCAACTAAGGAGTGTTTGGATTTACTAGTGTAACTGATTTAATGTTTTATTCAGTAAGGTAGAGTTGCTTGGACATATCAGTTAGGATCATAATAGAATAACTATTGCATAAAAACAGTTGGTCATAACATAAAAAATCAAAATCACTTTCTAATCTCTTAGTTGCTTATACTGTTTAGTGATTAGGTTGCATATCCATCAAATTAGTTGCTATAGTAGTTAATATAGCTTATTATAGTATGATTCTAGCTTAATACAACTTAATCAATCATCTAGGATTCATAGAATTTCATTATAGTCAACTTAGGTAAAAAAAAGTCAAAATACCTTATCTGTTTCAAAAAGCCTCTACATCAGATCCATTTTTGAGCTTAGTTTTCAGTGGAAATTGTTAAAAATTGTTTTTCTATGTTATTTGGAAGCTTGTGAATTATTATCAAAAAGGAAATCTCATTTTGAACAACAGCTTTTAGCTTAAAATTAAGCTCAAAGTGAGCTGTTGGTTTTGTGTGTCCTTTGCACCTCAGAATCTGTCCAATAGCCTCTTTTCTTTAGACTTTACCTGCTTATGAGCTTGAGCTTATTACTTGATTTTTGGTTCACTGAATAGTTTGTTGTACTGGCTTCCTTTATTGATGCTTGTTTTTCATGATTGAGCTTATTTGCATTGCTTATTTGTGCCCTCTAGTTTGCTTGTGAGACTGTTGGAAATTGAGTATGCAGTTAAGCTTGTTGATGAATAGTTTCTACCTAGCTTGCTCCAGTATGTTCCAGTGGTTGCATTAGCTTGTTTGGCAGTGTTTCAGTTCAGCTTAAGCTTGTTTGAACCTTAGGAGAGCTTATTGCCTTATCACCTTTAGGTTTGTGGGAAACTAGAAGGGGGGTTGAATAGTTTACCGACTCGTTTTGATTAGTTATAAAAATTTCTCTTTGAAAAACTTGGATTCAATTGTAAGTGAAATCAAGCAACACCAATATGAACACAACACAATACTAACACTAATATGTAATAAATAAGTAAAGAGAAGAGATGGAAAGATCAAACCAAGACAACGAGATTTATAGTGGTTCGGTCACGAATCTCTTCTTCGCCCTACTCCACTCCTCGAGTACCACACTCGAGAGTTATAGCACTATATCAACAAGACTCCCTTCAGGCGGAGAAAACCGTACAACGTCGCTTACATTATTTTCCGACACTAAGCTAGATGTCGAGTACTAATCTTAGCTAGTACCAATCTACCACGATCCACTTGATCCTTACTTCACTCGAGATCTACACGATCCTCACACTCTATACTAGATCCACACGATCCTCACACTTTACACTAGATCCACATGATCCTCACACATCCACACGATCTTTACAAGATCCACACAATCCTCACAATCTACTCTTGATCCACTTGATCAACACTAAATCACTCAACACACAAGAGATCCTCAAGATCTCAACAAGATCACAATGATCAACACAACAACTAAGATACGCTAACACACTTGATGTATGTCAAGATACAATCAAGTAGACAACTAGTAATGCAAGTGCACTACTCTATGACACCAACACCTTGTATCTTCTTGATACTTTGTGTTCTTCTCTTGACTAGTAGAGGTATGTAGATGATTCTTGGTTGGATGAAAGAATCACTCTTTAAACAAAAGAAAACTAACTAATGATCAAAGGAGAGTTTAGATAATTGAGGATAAGATTACAGAAAATTAAGTGTGTGAAAGGATAGCCAAAATCTGGGAAATGAAGTGGCATTTATAGAATCTGAAAATTTGGCCATTATAAAGGGACGACACCACTAATTGTCACACGCTACCACTAAATTTAGCGGTACCGTGCCAGAAAAAAATGCTCCACTTTTTGTCTTTAGTGGTGAAATTTTATTTGGGGGAGTTTGGAGCTGGTTTGGGTAAAAACTAGCTGTTGGGGAATTTTCAAAATGAATTTTCATAATAAAACATTTCTTTATAATTCAAAAATAATATGTAAAATGTATTTTTGACAAGAAAGTTTTGTCAAGATAAAAATGTGAAGCTCAAAACACCAATTCACTTCTTTGATCATTTGTCAAGTTGTAAATTTGTTTGTTCATACCTAGAGTGACTAACGTAGAAGTCGGATATGTTGACTAAAAACTTGTGTACGTTAATTTTGACGTAAGATGTTTTTACATTTTGTTATCATCAAAACATAGAGATATCGAAAGATGAGAATAACATTTTTAGACATTATTTGCATCAACAATCTCCCCCTTTTTGATGATGACAAAACATAAACTCATTTTATGTGAAAGACTAGTTTCGACAAGTTTTTAGTATGAGTTTATATCCTACTTCTCCCCCTTTTTGTCGAAGCAAAAAGACTAGGAAAGCTCCCCCTTGATATATACTCCCCCTCATTTGGAGCATACCAAGGAATCGAGCAATGGTTGTTGCTACAAAACAAGGTTAGATGACATATATACAATATTTAACAAGTATCAATTTAGACAAATATCCAACCATACAACAAAGAGGCTATGAAGCCAATATAAAAATAATCCAACCAAAAGAAAATAGAAAGATAAAATATGCCCATGCATTCATTCATAAGAAAACATCATACATAAAGTATGATTACAATAACTAGACAAGTAGACAATTACAAGAAACATGTGACATTCTCAAGTGAAATTGAGGTCCTAAGATTTGCTTCTTGACTTCACAAAAGGGTTCCTAAGGTATTTATTGTTGATGACTAAACATAAAAGTTTAGTTGCTTTGGCTATTGGTTGGAGGAGGTGGTGGTATGATAGGTCCTCGAGGTGGTGTCAAGAGATGCTCAAGGTAGGAGAACATAAAGTTCATTTCATCTTTGAGGTTGAGGATGAGGTTTCGGTTGTGATCACAACATGGGCAAGATAAGCTATGTGGTTCAAGTGGGTAGATGATAGGATGGCCCATGATTGGTTGTGGTGATGGAGATGTGGAATGTGATGGAGATGAGTAGAAAAGTTCAAGAGGAGTTGTGAATGATAGAGTTAATGGTTGAAGTGGGCTAGATGGTAGGGAGAGTGGTGTTATCCTAAATGTGGATGATGAGGTTGATGTTGTCTTAGTGGAATTGGTTTTGGAAGGAGCATATGGTGTGGAGATGGATGAGGTTGAGTTGTNAAGAAAATAGAAAGATAAAATATGCCCATGCATTCATTCATAAGAAAACATCATACATAAAGTATGATTACAATAACTAGACAAGTAGACAATTACAAGAAACATGTGACATTCTCAAGTGAAATTGAGGTCCTAAGATTTGCTTCTTGACTTCACAAAAGGGTTCCTAAGGTATTTATTGATGATGACTAAACATAAAAGTTTAGTTGCTTTGGCTATTGGTTGGAGGAGGTGGTGGTATGATGGGTCCTCGAGGTGGTGTCAAGAGATGCTCAAGGTACGAGAACATAAAGTTCATTTCATCTTTGAGGTTGAGGATGAGGTTTCGGTTGTGATCACAACATGGGCAAGATAAGCTATGTGGTTCAAGTGGGTAGATGATAGGATGGCCCATGATTGGTTGTGGTGATGGAGATGTGGAATGTGATGGAGATGAGTAGACAAGTTCAAGAGGAGTTGTGAATGATAGAGTTAATGGTTGAAGTGGGCTAGATGGTAGGGAGAGTGGTGTTATCCTAAATGTGGATGATGAGGTTGATGTTGTCTTAGTGGAATTGGTTTTGGAAGGAGCATATGGTGTGGAGATGGATGAGGTTTAGTTGTTGGATAGTGGTGTATGAGGTTCTTCTTCATCATCAAGAGGTAGGTTAATAAGAAGCACTTCACTAGATGGTTTGATGTTAAGCCTTGGTTTCTTGGCTTTGTGTGATGTGGTGGCTATGGTGGAAGACATTGTGAAGTGTTTGGTTGATTTGTTATTGTGAGCAAGGAGGTTGCAAAATAAGAGCTTAAATAGCTACATTCAAGCATGCATTGGTGGTAGGGAAGTGTGTTTAGGGAAGTGGGATTGTAGGAATCAACTCAGGAGTGCAGAATTCTAAGGGAAAAGAGGTCAAAAAGCAAAAGGGAATAGTGAAAATCGTATTGCCAGGGTACGGTACCACTAAATACCCCACGGTACCAATAAATTTAGTGGTGCCGTGCCCTATTTAGTGGTGCCGTGACATGCTGGTGACAAATTTTTCAAATCTGCAGATTTTAGACTTCCTAAATGGGTAATTCTAGGGGAACTATTTGTAGCAAATCCCATTACCTCAATCCACTCAAGAATAATCACATGGTTTTCATAACCATGCACATAATAAGTAAGAAACACAAACATGTGAAGATCTATGTTTAGCCTACTATTAATCATGCATGTGACCATCTAGGAATTGAGACTTATAATAATCATAATATAGGAAGATCATCTAGAGGAAAGCATTCAATTAAATGGCAATAATTGATCAAGCATAACCAAGAATTAACCAAGATAAATTCTTGATTAAAGACCAAGTTTGGGTGGTAAAACAATAAGACACACCCAAAAATTACCTAATAAAGAGTAATATTATATGTACAATGGTAATAAAGTCTTATATTAGTTAGTCTAATAATAATAATCAGATAATGTTTTTATCTTCTTGATCTCCCCAACCTCTTAATAGACCTTCCAAAACTTTTAAGCGTCTTTCCGATTGCCTTGAATCCGCTAATGGTTTGCTCGTGCATTGACACTTGTCTATTATACATCACCGTTTGCCTTTTCATAACATTTTTTAAATTTGTGCTTCTATAGTCGAGATCGGATGTTGTTCTAAATTCGGATGTATTAAGGTCTCGAAAGTAAGCGTCAGGTGAAGGAGTACGAGCACGAGATGGTCCTTCTCCATCATCATCTTCATTCATGGGATGTGATGATGATCCATGATGAAAGGATGAGGAGGAAAAGGTGGTGTCAGAGGTGGATTTACGACCACGTGGTAACCCTTTGTCACTACGTTGCTTTGTGCGACGTTGTGGTCCACCAAGAAGTTTCATGATGGGATCGACGAGGGACTAGTAAATAGTTTCAAGATGTGGGAACTGGATCATGACCCATCGATGGAGACATGTAAGCAGCATGCCATATGGCATTACTTTATCGGACCGACTATGGATATCAGCCAATCTTTTCGCCATATAGTATGCGAGGTTGTAAGGAACCTCGTTACTTAGACAGAAAAGCATGTGGGCTAGACATGCCGGAACATGGTCCCGGTTGCCCGCAAGACTGATGACATTTTCATGAAGGAGAAGTTCCCAACTTCTCAGATCAGGAAGGATTTCCCTAAGATAGATCCGATTTGGATCAAGATGTAAAATTGTTCCATCGCGTTTTTGATACGTGTGGACATCACGACGAATTGACACATGTCGTTTAATGGATTGAATGTCGGGGAGTTCAGCTAGATACGGACCTTCACTTTCTATACTATAGTAAAGGGACTCCAAGGAATGGTCTTCAGTATAGACACATTGACCAAAAGAATGGAACACCGATAATGTCACCTAGATCGGTGATGGACAAGGTTATGTTTTGGTTTTTGATCTAGAAATCCAAGAAGACATTACCATTAATATCATTGAAGGTTCGGACACGACTATAGAACTCGAGAACAAAGCGTGGACAATGATCATTTATTGTATACAAACAATCAAAGCCAATTGTTGGAAAGCATGCCCTTATGCCATCCAACTCGATAAAACTAGCATCGACTACACGCCCTTCGTGTATGTATCGATGTTGAACCTTTTGAAGATGAGCTTTTTGCTCATATGGAATGTTTGGGTCATTGAGTAGGTCAGGGATGTATCGTTTAGTGTCTTGATAATCGTTACGAGGCATTGTTACCTATTAAAGAAAATATTATTTAATAAATATAAAGATTTATCTAATTTGCATTTTAAATTATGACATTTCTAGTGTGTGTCTATATGCAAACTTTGTGGAGATATGGTAATTTTGACTCTATTATAATCCTAATGAAATTACTCAAACGCTCCTAACTTTTCTCTTGCTCAATCAAATATGTCGAGTAAAACATATTAGTTATGTATTTCGACTCATATTTGTGAGATCATGTATGTATGCAAAAACGTTTTTAGTTTGTATCAACAATGCAAGAAAAGTTATTTCATGAACCTAGTTGTGTGAACTTATTCAAAAAATAATGGAATTGGGGTGTTTGGCAAATGCGTCAACTTGGCGCCAAAATAATTTTAAAATTTAAAAGCTTAAGTGCTAATCACTTCTAATCCATTATTAAGTATCCTAGATATGATTCCACTAACTATACTTAATTAAATTCGAATTTTAATACCAAAATTCGGACCTATGATGAGTAATATAAGTGGGTTAATGCAAATCCTATGTTTAGGGAATCATATTTGTTCTACATTTTCTAATCCTAGTCCTAATTACATAATAATTCAATCAATTTCGAAAAACCCCAATTCAATTTTGTGATTATGAACAAACCCTAGATTTGAAACAAAGAGAATTAGGTTCAATTGACTTACAAGAAGTGTTAAGTATGATGTAGTGAATGATAATCCTTAATTGCAATGCCTCGATCTCGATTAACAAGTGTGTAATGAAGTTGTGGTGTGGTGTTCGGCTATGGCTGCAAAGTGGGTTTTTGTTTGAGTTTTGAAAGTGAATAGTGAGGGAAAGAAGGAAAGAAAACGGGCTTCAGCAAATGCATGGTACCACGGTACCACTAATTTTAGTGGTGTTGTGCCCACTTTAGTGGTGCCGTGCACTGCTAATTCAGATTTCTGTCCAATTTTGGTTTTTGACGAAAAAGTCTTACTTACTTAGTGTGACTTTTTGAGACGACAATAGAATTTATACCTAATAAATTCTTATGACATGAGAAGCTAGACTCGATTACGAATGATGTCTCAGACACTACGAAGGAGTGAATAGATGAGAGTAAGAGAGATTCGCGGAGTGACTTCAATACTTCCAGTGAAGTCATTGAATAGTCAAGAGAGGTTTTCGTGAATGAGTTCGAAGGAGTTTAAACGAAGGAAGCGAATTGTGGTGAGATGACCTATATAAATAGTCATGAGTTAATTTGAAATGGAATGTCAATGATGTTGTTCAATGAGTATTCCATTTCGAAAGAGATGTTTCCTCATTGAACATCATAATGACGGGGATGATGACGTATCATGAAGTGTTTATTGCACGAGCTAATCATGGAGTGTATGGTCAAGTCAATCTCTTCTCTTTGTGGCGCGTCATGGAAATGTCGTCATGGAAGTATTGTCGAGAGATTAGAGCTTGTCTCATTTATAGTGCTTAATTTCATGCCTTTCCGGCGCTTGTGAAATCGGCTTCGGTTGTGGAGATAGTAAAAGTTGTTTGTTTCTTGATGAGCCAAGAAGTTAAGAAACAACCTATGATGTTACAAACAAAACTTGTACATTATCAATCCACATAATCTCCCGCACTATCTGAGTTAGTGTTAGATTGTGATTTCTCCACTAATCTCCTTGGGGTAGCGCACTTCCCAAATGTTTAATGCCTTGAATACATCGGATGACATATTCAACCGTTTTCAATACAAGAAGTCTTTAAGATCTTCTTATAAACGAACCTAAGGGTGGACATTAAACATGAATTCGGGCCTACTTGCCGAGTGATAGAGTAATCTATCATGTCCTAATATCTAAGTGTTATCCGCATTCTCACTATCAACGTCTCCCGTGAGCATTCAACTCCACGGATAATATTTGTTAGTAGGGATAATTTTAGGTAGGTTTTAATT
>LBNU01026233.1:41123-53227 GCA_014162995.1 Artemisia annua | reverse complement strand
GGAGATTGTACTACATATATCTCCTTGTTAATTGAAACCATTTAGATAAACACTTTTCATGTCCTTTATACTAATACTAGCAAGGAAAGTTCTCAAGACAACTACATGCACAACTAACCACGTAAAGAGGGGGTTTTGAGAAAACTTACCTTGGCCTATGATGTTAACCTCATTAATATGCTGAGAGAGATGAGATCAAGCTTGAATTATCCGTCACCATTTATGCTTCCATTTAATAGATCTTTGTCGGATCACAAGTTGATTCTCAGGCATGACTATCTAGTAAGAAAAGACTCAAACATTTGGTCCCCAATATCTCATGGGTCCAAGGTTGCTAGTGTTGAACATCTCATACATTTGGCTTGGATGTTGAAATGAAGGACAAATTTCCCAAGGTAGATAACTTTGTTGTTGACGGTTGTTCCAAGTTACGGGATAGTTACTTGGATAACTTTGTCTCATAAGGTTACCTCTCGGTAGAAAAGTTCTAGGCCGAGATTTTGGAGCATTTGTGTGTCTCGGTGGAGGAGTCTTTGATCTATTATTATTTCTACTAGATTTACCCATGGAGGTTGACACAGGTTTATAAAATCTTTTAATTTCCTTATTAGTAGCTACAGGTATTTTACCATTATTGACTACTATGTGACTTGGCTTAGGACTTAAGTTATTATTTTTCAAGATCGACCCTGTTTTAGCATTAACAGGTGACGGTATTATGATACCACTATGTTGGGTGGTTTCGTTACCAACACTCGAGATGTCGTCATCTGCTAGATTAGCTTCACCAGATTTGACAAATTTGACTTGCTTAATTTCACTAGTAGATGCCTTATTTGGATAAAATCCTAAACCTGCTCTAGCATGTTCACTAAATCTAACATTTTCAAGCATTTCATTAAGTGCTTATGTTCCTTTTTCAAACTTAACGATTTTAATGGCATTTTCTTTAAGTTTTTCATTTTCTATTTTAAGGTCTACACAAGACTTACATCCAACGTCTATTTGTTTATTTTTCTCAAGTCTTTTTAGTTGGTCTCTTAGTTCTACTACTTGTAATTCTAATTCATGCAAGGTTGCTTTTAGCGTTTTGTTCCTAGTTATAATTTTAGTACTTACTTCACATAATTTATTATATTCATCACATAGCATATTAATAGATGAATTATCATCACTATAATAAGAAGAGTCAGAATGTACCTCGTTAGAAGCTTGAACCATGAGACATGTTTCGTCATTAGGCTTCTCTTCTTCTTCTTCACCACTATCACTCCAAGAACCTCCTACAAAGGCTCTTTGGTTGTTTGATCTTGGTGGCTTAGGACATTCACCAATAAGGTTATTGGGATCTCCACATCTAAAACATTTCCTATCGCCCTTTCCTTTCTTATCATCTTGATTCTTAGAAAATGGCTTCCTTTCATCACGATATTGCCTAGTTGATCTACCTCTTCTTCTAAGGAACTTCTTAAAGTTTCTAACGGCTAATGCATACACTTCATTTTCACTATCGAGACATGAGCTTTCCTCATCACTAGATTCTTTCTTAGCTTTTAATGCTAGTGACCTAACTTTCTCACTTTTGCCTTTGACAATATCGGAATCATTCTTGATTATCATTTCATGAACTTTCAAGTTTCCTATAAGTTCATCAAGTGATAATGTCACCAAGTTCTTTGATTCTTCAATAGCGGTGACCTTTGCTCTCCACTTTGGATGTAGAGCCCTAAGAAACTTCCTAACATAGTTCTTGCTAGAGTAACCTTCATCAAGAGCTTTAAGACTAGTAATAATAGTATTAAATCTAGCAAAAGCACTATCTATGGTTTCATCGTCCAGAATGGAAAATTGTTCATATTGTTGAACAAGAAGATCAATCTTGTTCTCTTTGACTTGATTATAACCTTGATGGGTGACCAATAAAGTTTTCCAAATTTCTTTTGCCGTATTGCACATAAAAATCCTTTCAAACTCCTTTTTCGGCAAAGCATTATAAATTACCATTTTAGCCTCATCATTTTTGGCTAATTTTCTTTTGAGTTCATCACTTTGTTGATCATAAGGAATAGTTTTATCCTTTTTGGTTATAGGATCTTTTTCAATAGGTTTAAAGTCACCATCGGTAATAATATGCCAAAGATCAATGTCTTTTGATTTCACATACGTTTCGAATCTTGTTTTCCAATAAATAAAACAATCGGTTTCGAAAAGTTGGGGTCTTTGCATAGATTTCCCTTCTTTATATTTGTCGAAATCCATTGATCGATTCAAGTTTTAAAATACAGTTTACTTTAAAATCTTGCCTAACCTGGCTCTGATACCAATTGTGGGAAACTAGAAGGGGGTTGAATAGTTACCGACTCGTTTTGATTAGTTATAAAAATTTCTCTTTGAAAAACTTGGATTCAATTGTAAGTGAAATCAAACAACACCAATATGAACACAACAAAATACTAACACTAATATGTAATAAATAAGTAAAGAGAAGAGATGGAAAGATCAAACCAAGACAACGAGATTTATAGTGGTTCGGTCATGAAGCTCTTCTTCGTCCTACTCCACTCCTCGAGTACCACACTCGAGAGTTATAGCACTATATCAACAAGACTCCCTTCAGGCGGAGAAAACCGTACAACGTCGCTTACGTTATTTTCTGACACTAAACTAATCTTAGCTAGTACCAATCTACCACCATCCACTTGATCCTTACTTCACTCGAGATCTACACGATCCTCACACTCTATACTAGATCCACACGATCCTCACACTTTACACTAGATCCACGTGATCCTCACACAATCTACACGATCTTTACAAGATCCACACAATCCTCACAATCTACTCTTGATCCACTTGATCAATACTAAATCACTCAACGTACAAGAGATCCTCAAGATCTCAACAAGATCACAATGATCAACACAACAACTAAGAGACACTAAAACACTTGATGTATGTCAAGATACAGTTAAGTAGACAACTAGTAATGCAAGTGCACTACTCTATGACACCAACACCTTGTATCTTCTTGATACTTTGTGTTCTTCTCTTGACTAGTAGAGGTATGTAGATGATTCTTGGTTGGAAGAAAGAATCACTCTTTAAACAAAAGAAAACTAACTAATGATCAAAGGAGAGTTTAGATAATTGAGGATATGATTACAGACAATTAAGTGTCTGAAAGGATAGCCAAAATCTGGGAAATGAAGTGGTATTTATAGAATCTGAAAATTTGGCCGTTATAAAGGGACGATACCACTAACTTTAGTGGTACCGTGCCAGACAAAAATGCTCCACTTTTTGTCTTTAGTGGTGAAATTTTATTTGGGGGAGTTTGGAGCTGGGTTGGGTAAAAACTAGCTGTTGGGGAATTTTCAAAATGAATTTTCATAATAAAATATTTCTTTATAATTAAAAAATAATATGTAAAGTGTATTTTTGAAAAGAAAGTTTTGTCAAGCTAAAAATGTGAAGCTCAAAACACCAATTCACTTCTTTGATCATTTGTCAAGTTGTAAATTTGTTTGTTCATACCTAGAGTGATTAATGTAGAAGTCGGATATGTTGACTAAAAACTTGTGTACGTTAATTTTGACGTAAGATGTTTTTACATTTTGTTATCATCAAAACATAGAGATATCGAAAGATGAGAATAACGTTTTTAGACATTATTTGCATCAACAAGGTTGTTAGTTGTTTCATTAGTTTTCTTTAGCCTTTTCGAGCACTGTCCATTGCTTAAGCTTGTGTAGAACCTATTTAGAGCTTTTCAGTAAAAACATTTTCACAAAAAGTTGCTTAAATTGTTGTTTCGTAGTTTTGGTGAAAAGAAAAAAAAAATAGTTTTGTAATAGTGCAAAACCTGGGATTCGAACCCAGGTCTCCACACTCACAGCACACACACTCACCAACTGCCCTTAAGTCTTTCTTCATTACACCTTCCTTTCCTTTTTCTTTTATACTTTTTTTTATAATTAGTTATAAATCGGTTTAGTTTTTATTAATTTTTACAAAATAGTTTTTTAAAATTTTTTATTTTTCTCAGATTCATAATAGAATAAAGTATTTGTCATAAAAAATTCGTGATTTTTAAAAATAATTTACTATTTCTTTTGATTTATTTTCTTTTAGTTAGATTTTAAATCATAATAAATAAATAAAAAGTCCAAAAATAACTATTCTTTTTCCTAAAATTTTCTTTTATCATTTTTAACTTAGGAAAATTATTTTTATATTTTTAGGGCTTTTCCTTTAGGATTCCACTATTTAGTTTCATTTTAAGATTTAGTTTCGTACGTTTTTAGGATTTAGTTGCGTTTTTAGATTACGTGTGCTTTAATAACGTGATTTGCTTGCTATTTATTTTATTTGAGATTTTATTTGATTATCTTTAGTGTTTATCCATATATATTTACTTTTATCTCTTTTCACGACGCGTTTTACGATCCGAAAATTATTTTTCCATTCACACCTTCACACGGACTACGACCTCGGGTTATCCGTATTTCTTTCGGATTTCCTTGGAATATTATAATATACATATATTGATTTTAAACAATCAATTTTTGGCACCGCTGCCGGGGAGGGTTAAAATGAATTTTGGTTTTCGTTTTCAAAATCATGTTTTGAAAACCTTCCTTTTATTATTTTCTTATATAAAAAGTAAAAACAAAAATATTAAACACTTTTCCTAAAGTGTTTGCAAAATACCAAAAAATAAAATAACATCCTCACTTGTTTCACAAGTGTTGTAAACCATTCCGAATAAGAACAAAAGAGATCGTGAAGTTAAAAGTTTTCAGACTACTTTAATTCTACAAACGAATAACCGGGGAATACGGAAGTTTCGACATTAAATTGCAGACTGAAGAGAGATCCATTCTTCTCTCCCGCCTCGCTGCGCGTAGTTTTAAAGGAAACGATTTCGTTTGACGAATCGGTTACAAAAGTATAAAAACAAAACAAAAGAAAAAACATACTGTGATTTTTAAGTTTTCTTATATATAAAAAACCCAAAAATATTGTAATTTCAATTTTTGTTCAAAAATTTTAAAAACCAAAAAGATTTTCCTTTTCAAATTGATTTTTGATTTAATTTTTAATTTTTAATTTCTTTTTGGTGTATGAACACCCGTTCTTCGTCTAACGACCTTTTGTCACCACTTTCAAATCCCGAAAGGGTTATCCGACACACGAATCGTGTTCATTTCCCAACCGTTGAGGAAATGAACCAAAACGATCAACAAATGGGACCCCCGCCGATGGGTGGTGTTCAACAAAACGGGGCTCCTCCGATGGGACCCCAACCATTTTATGATCTCTGTCCAATGGAGGAACAACTCCAATCACCCTTCAATGGTGTTAGGAGAGCCATCGTGATACCTGATATTCAAGCTAATCAATTTGAAATCAATCATGGTTTACTCAATCTTATCACGGGTATTTCATTTCATGGTTTTGAACATAAAGATCCATATGTTCGCATTCGAAATTTCACCGACATCGCTGAAACAATCAAGATTAATCAAGTTCCTTATGATGTGGTTAAGATGAAATTGTTTCCCTTTTCCCTCAAAGGAGCGGCCCGAACTTGGCTAGAAAAGGAACCCCCGAATTCGATTCACACTTGGGGTGATTTAGCCAACAAGTTCATCAATCATTTCTACCCTCCTTCTAAAACATAGAATCTCCGAACTCAAAATTTTTGATTCCAACAAGCTTTTGATGAATCGTTCAGCGAAGCTTGGGATAGATTCAATTGGAAAAATGTCCTAATCCCAGGTTTTCACACTTGCATCAGATTGATACTTTTTACAGTGGTTTGAATCACGCTGATCAAGACTCACTCAATTCTGCTGCGGGTGGAAATTTGTTGTCTAGAAATACTCAAGAAGCTTTCACTATCATTGAAAATAAAGCGAAAGTGAGGAGTTCTAGATGCAAAACCCAAGTTTCAAGTGCTAATAAATCTAATGACGAGGTTTTGAATGCTCTTACCACTCTTACTAAACAAATTGGTTTACTCGTTAAAGATTAAGAAAAACCTTCTCAAACCGTCAATGTTGTGAATCAAAGTTTTGAAACGTGTGGTGGTCCACATCCGTATTATGAGTGTCCGGCAACCGGTGCATTTGCTCATGAGAATGTGTATGCTACAAATATGGGAGGTAACGGTTACCAACCACAAGGAGATCGGAATCTTTTTAGCTACCGTTCCAACAATTATCTTGGACCACCCGGTTTTAATAACCATAATCAAGTTAACAATGTGCAAAACCGAAACAATCATTCAATCAAAATCAAAATCGAGTTAACAATGGTTTTCAAAATCAGGGAAATTTCAATCAAGGACAAAATCGGGGAAATTTTCAAAACCAAGGGAATTATCAAGGCCCAAATCAAGGGAAGTTTCAAAATGCTAATCATGGAAATCAAAATCAAAGGAATTTTCAAGGAAATTTTCAAAAAGCTAATCAAGGAAATTTTAATCATGGGAATGTTCAAAACGCTAATCAAGGAAATTTTAATCATGGGAATTTTCAAAATTATGGTCATGGAAATTTTAATCAAGGAAATTATCAAAATCAAGGTCAAGGTTTTCATCAAAACAACCTAGGGCAAAATTTCAATCAAGGTGTTGTTCAAAATCCGTCGCCCTCGGATGAGTTGCTTAAACAATTAGTGAAAAACCAAGACTTACTAACTAAGGAAATCATCAAAATCAAGAAGTCTTTAAATGATCGACCCTCGGGCTCGGGAACTCTTCCAAGCATTACGATCGCTAACCCGAGGGGCGATGTTAAGGCGATCAAGACTCGAAGTGGATTATCTTACGATGGACCCACGGATCCGACTACCTCCTCTTTTTCTTCTCCTCCCAAGGTAGTCGAACGTGAGACCGAGGCGACAAAGGACCCGGGGCTTCCTTCTAATAACGAAGGTACCGAAAACGTCCAACCTCCGGTTGTCCAACCGTCTAAGTCTAAGAATGTTGAGCCCGTTGTTGCTCCCGTCGAAACTCCAAAGTCTAAGCCGTCAATTCCTTATCCATCGCGATAACCGAGCATAAGCTCCGTGAAAAAAAAATCACCGAATGGAAAAGTTCTTTCAAATTTTCCAAGATCTTCATTTCGACATAAGCTTTGCGGATGCTATTCTTCTTATGCCTAAATTTGCATCAACGATCAAGAACTTGTTGAATAATAAAGAAAAATTGTTTGAATTAGCCAAAACGCCTTTGAACGAACATTGCTCGGCGGTTCTTCTTAAGAAGCTTCCCGAAAAGCTTGGAGACCTCAGCAAATTTTTTATCCCTTGTTCTTTTCCGGGTATGGTTGAATGCTTCGCCTTGGCCGATCTCGGTGCTAGCATTAACCTTATGCCGTTGTCCGTTTGGAAGAAACTTTCACTTCCCGAGCTCACACCGACTTGCANCATTGCTCGGCGGTTCTTCTTAAGAAGCTTCCCGAAAATCTTGGAGACCTCAGCAAATTTTTTATCCCTTGTTCTTTTCCGGGTATGGTTGAATGCTTCGCCTTGGCCGATCTCGGTGCTAGCATTAACCTTATGCCGTTGTCCGTTTGGAAGAAACTTTCACTTCCCGAGCTCACACCGACTTGCATGACTCTTGAGCTCGCGGATCGTTCTATTTCTCGACCTCTCGGTATAGGCAAAGATGTTTTCGTAAAAGTGGGAAAGTTTCATTTTCCCGCCGATTTTGTGATTGTCGATTTTGATGCCGATCCACGGGTTCCTCTCATTCTCGGGAGAGGTTTCCTAAGGACCGGTCGTGCTTTGATTGATGTTTTCGATGAAGAGATTACGTTACGTGTTGGTCATGAAGCCGTCACTTTTAACCTTAACCAAACGTCGAGATATTCCTCTAACTACGATGTTGAATCGCTTAACCCTATTGATATTATTGATGTTGCCGCAGAGGAGTATGCTCAAGAACTTCTCGGTTTTTCTAACAATGCTTCGAGTGGCAATCCCACTCCTTCTTCTGAACCAATTGTATCCGACTCTTTCCCTTCCCTTACTCCGTTTGAGGGAAGTTATTTCATCTTGGAAGAGATCGAGGCTTATCTTTCAAATGATTTAATTTCACCGGAAGTTGATGACACCATCTTTGATCCGGAGGGGGATATTCGTTTGCTTGAAAAATTATTGAATGAAGATCCGTCACCTTCTCCCCCTCCGATGGATTTTAAAATTGAAGAAGTTAAAGAAATCAAAACGTCTCATCCTTCGGATCTCGAGCTCAAGGATTTACCTCCTTATCTCGAATACGCTTTTCTTGAAGATACCGACAAGTATCCCGTCATCATTTCTAAAGACCTTAAAGATGAGGAGAAGACCCAACTTAACAAAGTTCTTCAAACACACAAGAGTGCCATCGCTTGGCAAATTTCCGACATCAAGGGCATAGACTCTCGCTAGGCTTTGGGCGGAGTTCTTTTCCAGTTACCATATTTTGTACGTTTGAGGTTTGAGATTGTTTTAGGGATTGAGATTGATGTGTTTGAAATGCAATATGCACATTTGAGAAATGCAGTTTTTGTTTGTGCAGTAAATTTTTTGTTTTGTTGAGAAATGCAATCTGCACATTTGAGAATGCAAATATGTATTTCTGCCAGAAATGCAATATGTATCTGTAATTGCAAAGTCAGCTTTTGCTGACTGAAATTGGCAATAAATTTGTGTTAATTTAGTGATTATGTAGAAAGGTGGTGTACCCTTTAGTGACTAAAAAATTTTAGACACCAAATGTTTTGAACTTTTGCTCACTAAAATTTTAGTGACAAAAGACTTTTAGTGATCCCTTTATTACTTACTCTTTTTTTCTTTAGTAGGAGTTGAGAAATTAGCATTTAGTGGCTGTTTTCTTATCTTTTGCTCACTCTTGATTTAGTGAGCAAATGTCATTTATTTTGTAGTGTAAATAGATTACATAACTTGTAACATAGGCTAAGTCCACTAATGACTAATAACCAATCTCAAATATGCCATGCACAATTTCGGTTAGGCTAATATAACTTACTCATAAAAAAACATTATATATCATCTTTTTTTTTTGAACATACATTATACATCATCTAAACACTTACAATATATATTTCGTACTTTTTGAGTTCTAGTATTTAGATTTGGACCCACAATCTAACCACTTGAGAGCCCCGAATGCCAATTTAAAAGGTTAAAAATAATAATAAAAAAATAAATAAATAAAAATCTTCGTTAAAATATTAAAATACGAGTGGGTCAAGTTAAAACCAAGCTAAATGCAAATGCATATGAGGTTGTCACACAAACCACCTTATAATAGTACAACACTCGTGCGTTGTTTCGGACATTGTCAAAAAAAAACTATTTTGTGAGTATATTTTATTAACAAATACATAAAAATATGCATGAAAAAATTTGAGACTTGGTTTCTTTTCTTCATCTTGATATTGGCAATTGACAAAACATCTTCCACCTCTATTTCCTATATATAATTAAGAAATAGCAAATACATGAAATACATATTGTGATCTATTCAATTTCGGAGTAATAATACATGCATACATTATTTGTCAATTCCATATCTCCATTCAGGGCATCGTTAAGAGTATCATCATCTCAATAAATAATGCCCTATATCATCTGAACTTTCAATTTCAATAACACCATTCTTTTTCCATGTCGCAAAATTTGTCTTCCTTTTCCTTTTCATAGATGTGTGATTCACCTCATCAAGAAACTTGCAGTCATGGTCATGGTCATGGTCATGTTTAGAAAAGGGAAACAATATTAGACCTTCATACAAATATACTAATATGATGTTCTTTTTTTGAAAAGCAAAACTGAAAAATTGTGTAACTGAGTGTTACCTCATGAGTATGGCCATCAACATTGTTCCCTGCTTGCTATTGAAAGGAAAAAGGAAATATCAGGTCTTCGTAAAAAGCATAAAAAATGACGTACAATATTTAAGTTTGAAATTAGAAAAGTGTAAACATGAACTTTACCTTGATTTTAGTAATGCTGGTTAACATGTTTTTGGTTGCCTCGACAATGAACACATTGTTTTGTTGGGATAATCCCGATCATTACCTCATAGATCCTATAGTTAAATAAGGTCAAAGAACCAATTACGCAATACATAGAAACTGTAATTGTGACAACTGGTAATTTAGGGAGTTATTTTAAATGCCGCATTACTTTGCTTTTAGCGTTATTAAACATTTGGAAACCACTATTGGAATTATGTTGAGTTTGAACCTTTCAGAGAACTGTCTATGTGAGATATTATGTTGATTGAATCTTTTATGTGGCGTTAGATTAGGCACTACTTGACTCTGGTACTAGAAATCCTAATAAACCGGAAATAAACAAGAAACAATTACGTTTTATTTAATAAACGTATTTATATTCCAAGTTTATGGAAAAACATGTCTAAAACTAACTGTGAAGTTTAAAAACAATTAACGGTAACGTTTAATAACTTTCTAGGCTTAAGAACGAGTAAACACGGGAGAACTTGTCAAAATAACTTCACTAGTCCCTACACCGACCCTCATTTTATAAATAACTAACTAATAAGGACCTATTTGCAATATACCTAAACTACAATACACTAAAAACCCTAGACCTAACTCTTCCACCTCATTTCCATCATCACCAACATATCTCTTTCTCCCTCTCTTCTCTCTTACGCCGGCCACCACCACAAGAGATTAGGCGTGACGCCGTCACCTCGACCAGACAGCATATAATCTGTCACTTTCTCTCACTTTCAACATAAACCCCACACACCATATCCACCACCACAACACCCAAAATCACCTCCTCTTTCATTTGGTAATATCCACGCGCCATAAAACAACCTCTAACACCAAAATACCACCATCACCGCCGCCTATACACCATCTAAAAGGCACCCGGGGTCAGGGTGTTCCCGCCAATCTACACCTTTTTTTGTGGATACACCATCTACCATCATCACTAGTGTTCAAAATTTGTAGATCTAAGAAGAGAAGGTAAGAAAACGGATGTTTCTTGTGGGTTTGACTCTAATCCGAGTCAAACTCATAAAAACTTGTATATATGGGTTTAGATTTAATGGGTTTTCATATATCAATGAGTTTGGTTAATAAAAATATGAAACAAGAAGGTTTTGGTATCGTTTTATGGGTGTTTGTGTTCGGATTTGTGTTCAAGTCGTGGGTTAGACCCACGAGTTGATGGGTTTTTATGTTTTTAGTCTTGTTTAACACATTTGGTTAGCTCATGGTCACTTCTTGATGATACGGTAATGTTTGGATACAAATTCGGAAGCTTTTGGGTATATTTGTTGTTGGCCGAGAACCCCAAGGAACTCACAAGGCCCTTTGGCCGTGAGTTTTGGTTGAAATGGTGACAAGCCGAGACCCTAAGGTCTCGGCAATGGTCCTTGTGACCATCTCGTTGGTCACTCTTAATTGTTTTTGTTGTTTTGGTTATTATTTAGTTGTTGTAGTTGTTTTTATCTTGTTGTTGTTGTCGTTGTTTTGGCCGAGAGAAAAGGGGAGCCGAGACGAAAGTCTCGGCCATATTGGTTGTGTTATGAGATTGTTATGGGTTAATTTTTGAGACGATGGGATAGCGTATTGTGGTGTTGTTGATATATGGGAACCGTTTGTGTGACGGATTAGATTGACGGAGTTTAGGTTAGACGAGAGCCGTAGACGGCCTCGTGAGGTTGGAGTTGTGAAAAGGGAACTTGAAGCTTGAATTGATGTTGAGGCGGATATTGTTATGTAGTGACTTTATAATTGAAATATTGGTGAGATTGTGCATCGTCGGAGTTGTCTTGACTTTCTAGTCAACGGCTACTTCGACAACGCCGTGACATGGACTATATGACTATATTGATGTGGACCGGGAAGTAATGACTCGGACACGTGGACTCGAACGAATAATAACTCGTTAAAAATCAAAAATAATAAACAATCACTTATATATAAATATAAGTCAAGCATGTGTGTGTGTGTGTATATATATATATATATATATATATATATATATATATATATATATATATATATATATATATATATATATATATATATATTGGGGAAAAC